>CAUYMX010072673.1:0-36231 GCA_963573855.1 Lepilemur septentrionalis
CCAGCTACTTGGGAGGCTGAGGCAGAAGGATTGCTTGAGCCCAGGAGTTTGAGGTTGCTGTGAGCTAAGCTGATGCCACGGCACTCACTCTAGCCCGGGCAACAGAGTGAGACTCTGTCTCAAAAAAAAAAAAAAAAAAAAGAACCACTCTTGCATCAGAGCACTGAATTTGTCACTGTCAGAAAAGGATCTCAAATTCTACATGCTCTCATGTTCTCTGGAAGACTTCCTCATATATCTGATCCTCAGAAGTATCCGTGTTATTTCTGCATCACATACAAAGAAGCAGCCTCTCAGACAATTAGGTGATTTATCTGAGATTCAAAGATGGATTTCAGGTTTTCATTCACTCTTTCAATAAATGAGCCATCAGCCACACAAAAATCCTATGAGAGTTTTAGCTAAACAAGATAGACTCAGTCCCTGTGCTCATGGAGTTTACATTCTCCCAGGAAAACAGTAAACAATTGATTACACAGAAGATTTCATTAAAATTGGGGTAAATGTGAAGGAGATACACAAGAGTGCCGAGAGCATATGACAGGTGGGCCTGTTTTTAGGAAAGCCTCTTGGAGAAAGTACATTGTGAACCTTCAAGGATGAGTACTGAGGGGCAGAGTTCTAAGCATGTTTCAAATGGAGAAAAGGAAGTTCAAAGGCCCTGGGGTGACAAGCAACAGAAAGCTGAAAGCTACAGTGAGCTGGAAAGGGACGGGGAGAGCAGTGTGAGATGAAGCTGGAATGGTACGCACAGGCCAGTGGAACCATGGAGAGAATTTATAGGCCAATGCAAAGATTTTGACATTTATTCTAAGAACAAAAGAAGGTCTTTTATTTTATGCAGGAACATGCCACAATCAGATTTGCATTGTAAAAGGATCATCCTGTGTGGAGAATTAGGGGCAAGAGTAGATGTGGGGAGACCAAATGGTGGCTTTGACTGGAGCAGTGACGACGGCCAGGGAAAGAAGTGGACACTTGAGAGAAGACAGAAGGTAAAATGACAAGTCTTGGTGATTGGTTGAGTGGTGGAGGAGAGAGAAATCAAGCACAAGACCTGCATTTCTGGCTTGTTCAGTAGGGTCACTGGAAGATAGATCACTGGTGAGCTGGCTTTTGATTTAAGCATAATGAGCTTGAAGGGTTTATGATACATCCATATGGAGATGTCAAGTGGGTGTTTAAATATACAAGTTTGGGCCAGACACAGTGGTTCACACCTGTAATCCCAGCACTTTGGAAGACCAAGGTGGGAGGATCCTTGAGCCCAGGAGTTCAAGGTTACGGTGAACTATGATTGCACCACTGCACCCCCAGCCTGGCTGAGACAGCGAGACCCTGTCTCTAAAAAAATAAAATGAATATGCAAGTTTGGAGATAACAGAACTTGGATGTGATTAGTGTATGGATAGTTTATAGACACCACAGGCATCAAGAAGGTTGCCTAGGAAATTGGGTGAAGAGAGCTGAGGACTAAACCTGAGGAACCCCAAAGTTGGGTAAAAGGAGACCAAGAGGAAATGACCAGAGGTAACAGGAGAATCAGGGGAGCGTGGCATCACAGAAGCCTGGGGAAGACAGTATTTCAAGACGAGCCGGGGTGGGAAGTTGTAAAGTGTCTAATGCTGCTCAGAAGCCAAGTAAGATCAGGAGACAAGGGTGTCCACTGAGATGGGCAGTATGAAGGCTGAGGATGGCCCTAGGAAAAGGCCTCTCAGCCGAGGGGTAAAAGCAAAGCCCAGACTGAGCTGGGTTGAGGAGTGCCTGGGGAACGCTGATGTGTCCCGAGGAGACAGATGTCTAATACAGCTGTTCCAACAAGCTGGGAGGGGAAGCGAGGGGAGTGGCTGGAGGGGGCAGGGAGGGGAGTGGAGTTAAGGGAAAGTTTGCTAAGATGGGAGAGGCTTCAAAAGACTTAAGTGTTACTGGGAAGGACCCAGAAAGAAAAAAGTTGAATGTGCAAAAGACAAAAGAGGAAATAGGATTCACAACTAATGTTTTAAGGGCTGACGTGGGAAGGAAGGGCACAATGCAGGTAGGTGTGGGGACAGAGTTCCCAGTGGGGGACTTGTTTAACTCCAAGTTGCCTCTATCATACTGCCTCATATTAGGTCGCACAGATTGTCCTTTCCAAAACCCAGTAAATTATTCTGACAGTGTCACCAACCCCTCCTACCATGGTCCTTACGGTTAGATAATTCTCACATTAAACCAGGACCCCGTACCTCGTAGACCCTGGGGCTCTGTATCATAACAAAGAATTCCTAAAATGGATTACTTACTCTGGTACTGGGAATTTGGTCTCAGGGATTAAATCATATATTTCTTGCCATTCTTGGGGTATGTCAATAAAATCTCGGTAAACCTTGATTTGTAGCACTGTTCCTATGGTGATGTGATGCAAAAGCTTTAAAAATTCTCGTAGAGTATATCCTAACACATTGGCATGGCCAACGCTAATCAGAACATCACCTGCAGAGTGGAAAAAAAATTATCAGAACTAAGATAATGGTTGATAGGGGCCATATTGATCTTTGGCTTTACTGTAAAGTATTTTATGGGTTCATATTCTTGGTTAGTTTTGAACCAAAACCAGGCATCAGCCTTTATTTAATAAAGATGTTCATCTCTGTAATATGAGTGGCCTGTGCATAATGAAGAATGCATGCAAGATGTTTCTTAATAGCAGCAGTGTGATGGTAGCATTATGTTTTTGAGACATTTCCAAAGTTCTTGGTGTGACAGACTAAAAACCACTTATAATCTGAACTATCCTGGAGAGTCCTGGATAGAATGGATTTGAAAACTAGGTCCCCTACTTAAGAGCAATGCAGGACAAGGAGGGACCAGCTCTGATACAGACACCCACTGGGCTTAAATCGGGAATTGCACTGCTTCCAAAAAAAGCCTCCAAGGATGCCAAGGACAAATTTCCATAGTTCTAGATCCTACCAGAAACAAAAGTTCCCAGAATTCAAGAAAGTGAATACTTAGAAGGGTGGAAAAGAAACTTCTACTTTGGTCTTAAGAAGTAGCTGGGAGTAAAAAATCAACCAAGTATCTGAAGCCAACTTCAGAATGAAACAAGGCTACCTGCAGATTGTGCGGCATGAAACAGCTGCTCGTCCTATGGAGGTTAATTACAATGGCAAAAAAAAACAAAAAAACCCTCACTAGAGGAGCTTACTTCTTGTTGAAAGGAGTGTTTATAGCTGAAAGCTATGGCTTGGCATTCTGCTTAATTATGTTGTAATAGGGTGACTTTTATCAAGAGGGCAGAAAATAAACAGCTTAATTCCCTGACCGTTCTGGCTGTAAACCAAACGTGTCAGTGCATGAATGTGATTACTCTGGCAATAGATATTAACATTGCCCTTCATAGAGCCAGGTGCAGTGGCTCACGCCTGTAATCCCAGCACTCTGGGAGGCTGAGGTGGGAGGATCTCTTGAGCTCAGGAATTGTGAGACTGGCCTGAGCAAGAGTGAGACCCTGTCTCTACTAAAAGTAGAAGAATTAGCCAGGCATGGTGATGCACACCTGTAGTCCAGCTACTGAGGAGGCTGAGGCAGGACGATTGCTTGAGCCCAGGAATTTGAGTTTACAGTGAACTATGATGACCCCACTGCACTCAGGGTGACAGAGTGAGACTCTTGTCTCAAAAAAAAAATTGCCCCTCATAGAGATACGCCAATTTTGTATTTATGAACACCAACCTCATTACACATTTGTTTTCTGTTTAAAGGGGCTGTAGGAATGACGTATAAACTTGTCTCAGTTATGTATATTAAATCAACCTTGCAGCAGCCAAGCTGCTGCTGAAAAATAAATTTTATTTATTTTTCTTCATCACTCCCAATTAGGGTGTAAGATCCCTAAGTTCCCTGTGGATGGGGACCACATCTGTCTGGCTCACCACTCACTCCACCCTCAGTGCCGAGCTGGGTGCCTGCATGCAGCGGGCATTCAGGAAATGCTTATTGGATGCATGTGGCCTGGGAAGGGCAGGAGCCAGTACATGACTTGTTTTTACTGTCAAAGCCATCTTCATTTCCTAAGACGTTTTGGATATTATATTCTGTTAAAGCCATATTGACCAAAAGAAATTTGAAGTTTAGCTAGAATATAGCTAACACTAAACTCAATTAGGAAATCAAGAGGAAACACTACCAGGAAACACCAAAGGAGAGAAATTTAAAGCACATGGATGAGAAATAATGGGAGGCAGTGGGATCAAAGAAATAGCAAGTTTCTATGATTATTGCCTCCCAAAATCTCAGAATCATTGTCAAAAATGACTGAATTACAGACACTTTGAAGTGGTAGACTTGTCACAAAGAGATGCAGGGCCATTATCTATATTTCAAGAGTGTTGCAAACATTAAATTAGATAATAGATGTGAAAACACCTTGCACAGTGCCTGGGACAAATAGTCATTTATTATTCATTTATTAAGCACAGACATAATAAATGTACCAGTACTGTAGGTTAAGTCCTGGATTTTTTTTTTTTTTTTTTTTTTTGAGACAGGGTCTCCTCTCTCACCTGAGCTAAAGTGCAGTGGCATCATCATAGCTCACTGAGACCTCAAACTCCTGGGCTCAAGCAATCCTGCCTCAGCCTTCCAAGTAGCTTGGACTACAGGTATATGCCACCATGCCCAGCTAATGATTCTATTTTTAGTAGAGCCAGGGCTTTGCTCTTACTCAGGCTGGTCTGAACCCCTGACCTGAAGCAATCCTCCCACTTTGGCTTCCCAAAGTGCTAGGATTACAGGGGCAAACCACTGCACCCAGCCTTAAGTCCTGGATTTAAAAGATGAACTCAAGACTGCCTCTGACTTCAGAGAGCCCACTAACTATGGCTCCAATGTGAGATTCTGTGGCTCAGGCATGAAGGCATACTCCTACTCGTGCACCCAGGATTGTGAACCTGGATCATCCACCAGCATCTGTCACCTGACCCCAGAGAAGCTGAGGAGAAGAAGCAGAAAAACTCACAGGATCTGTCCTGGAGTTCTCTTGGTCTAGGAAGTCCAGAACTCACCTTTTGGCAATTTATTACCCAGCACCAAGTAGTGATAAGTGGGGGAAATGCTTTGAATTTTCAGGTATGGAAAACCGTTCCATAAAAGTGTAACTTATCTACTTTCTTCTTTATTGCGTCCAACCTAGCTGCAAATTAGAATCTCATAAGGAGCTTTTAAAACATGAACTGCTCTGTCCCAATCCCAGAACAATTGAATCAGAACTTCTGGGGACATGGGGCCCAGGTGTCTTAGTTTTAAAAGCTCCCCAGGTGATTCTAATAGGTAACCAGGGTTGCAAGCTAGTGGTTTAATCCACTGGGACTCCTATATCACAGTCATCTTTAATATTAAAAAAAAAAAGACACAAGGCTAGAGAATCTGCAAGTAATAACGGCCTAAGAGAAATTACTGCCAATAATTCTATAGCTTTTGAACTTTAGTTTTAAAAGCACTTTCATAAAAATTGTTTCATCAGGCCGGGTGCGGTGGCTCACGCCTGTAATCCTAGCACTCTGAGAGGCCGAGGCGGGCGGATTGCTCAGGGTCAGGAGTTCGAAACCAGCCTGAGCAAGAGTGAGACCCCGTCTCTACTATAAATAGAAAGAAAGAAATTAATTGGCCAACTAAAGATATATATAGAAAAAAAATGAGCCGGCATGATGGCGCATGCCTGTAGTCCTAGCTACTTGGGAGGCTGAGGCAGAAGGATTGCTTGAGCCCAGGAGTTTGAGGTTGCTGTGAGCTAGGCTGACGCCACGGCACTCACTCTAGCCCGGGCAGCAGAGTGAGAGTCTGTCTCAAAAAAAAAAAAAAATTGTTTCATCAAATCCTAGCAACATCTGACAAAGATAGGATTATTCCAGTTTGGACATGAGATGACTGAGGCCTAAAAGGTTAAGTGACTTTGTCCAAGGTCAGAGAACTAGAAAGTGGCAGAGCACGGGCCTGAATTGAAGCCAGCTAACACAAAATGGTTTTTCCTTCTGACCACTTCACCATCCCATTGTGCCTTCCTCACTCAGAGCACGGCCCCTAGGCTCAGGCCAGGAACTCAGAAAACACATGTAGAACTGGATGGAAAATTCACTCACCCAAAGAGAGGCAGGGTGGTATTGGTAAAGACTCTGGGCTCTGGAGTCTGACAGAGCGCGTTCAAATCCCGGCTCCTCAGTGTGACCGTGGACAAGTTACTAACTACCTGATTCCTTGTCTATAAGATGGTTTAATGCAGAATCTCCCTCAGAGGTTGTGAGAGTGTAATGAGAACATGCATCTAAATGTCAGCAGTGATTAATACTGTCTACAAAAGAAAAAAATCTGTGTGCACAGAGAGCCATAAGCTCTGGAGTCACTGTGCCTGTGTTTGTATAACACGTGCAACATGCAGGTGCACCTGGATGAGGAGCTTAATCTCACTGAGCCTCAATTTGCTCACCTGTAAAAGGGGGATGATAACAACATTCCTACCTGAGGGTTATTATAAGAATTAAGTGAATTAATACACCCAATAGGGAGAATTATGTAAGTGATAGCAATTGGCTGGCCCATAGAAAGTTCTCAACCAGTGTCATCATGTCCTTATGGTTACACTGAAACCTCGTGATTCAAGTCTCCCTGAAGGCAGATGGGAGGCAGGGGGATGGGTGGTTGGGAGGCATGTGGAGAGCACAGTCACCTGGCTGGAGTTTGCCGTCCTTCGCTGCAGCCCCCTTCTTGATGAGGTGAGTGATCTGGAGGTAGGGCCCGTGCTGGATGAGGATCAGGCCTAATCCCAGGCTGCCCACAGTGAGTTTGGTCTGCTGCGTTTTGCTCAAGTTGTGCACAGATGCCTTGACCTTGACTTGTTTTTCTGATAGAAAGAGGAGAGTCTGTTTCAGTCCTTCACCAAGACAGCAGCACGGCAGTAGTCACTGGGGTTCTGAAGCCAGAACCCTGGGGCAGTTATTTAACCTCCCTACTCCTCAGTTTCCTCATCCGTAAAACGAAGATAAGAAGTGTCCACCTCAGAGAGCTGTTTGGGGAATTAAATGGGACCATTACAGGGCTGTTGCACAGAGTCTGGCATATGATGAGTGCTTAATCAATAGTAGTTATTACTATTGATTTGTTACTGTTTACTTAACAAATATTTATTGATGCAGGCAGTGTGCTAGGTCCTGGGTTTACTGTGGCGAGCCAATCAGATACGTTTCTTGCCCTCATGGATCTTACAGACTAGTGGAAGAGACAGATATCACTCAGTCATGTAAATACACGTTGGATAACAAACTGTAACACGTGCTATGAAGAATAAGGACAGAGCACTCCGAAGGTGAACAGGGACCCGAAGTCTCATCCAGCTTCCTTGAGGGGTTGAAATTTGAATTAAGGTCAAGAGGACGAATAGGAAATATTTAGGCAAAGCAGGGTGGAGGGAGCAAACTGTGTCAAGGTCTGAGCCAGAAGAAAGGAGCCCTGTGAAAGGAGGGGGCAGGCGGGGGGGGCAGCAAAGTCCAAGCAGACAGGCTGGCTCCCACAGTTACCTTCATGAAAATGCTAGGAAATAATCTAAGCTGGACATGATCAGATTTGCATTTTTTAAAAATGAAAATGAAGGCCAGTGTGATGGCTCACGCCTGTAATCCTAGCACTCTGGGAGGCCAAGGTGGGAGGACTGCTTGAGCTCAGGAGTTTGAGACCAGCCTGAGCAAGAGCAAGACCCCATCTCTTCTAAAAATAGAAAAATTAGTCGGACATCAGGCCATGTCCCTGTAGTCCCAGCTACTCGGAAGATGGAACCAGGAGGATTGCTTGGGCCCAGGAGTTTGAGATTACAGTGAGCTAGGCTGACACCACTGCACTCCAGCCCAAGCAACAGAGTGAGACTCTGTCTAAAAAAAAAAAAAAGAGAGAGAGAGAGAAAGAGAGAAATGAAATGAAATGAAGCAGTCTGGAAGTTTAACTTGGCTTAAAAAAAAAAAATGAAAGGGCCATGGTGCGTGTCATGGCAGTGACAGTGGAGCTGCATAGCAAATGGAACCAAAAAGCACTTGGGAGGAAACCTGAAGGCCTTGGGGACAATGGGCAGTTGTAGGAGTTGAAATATGTTTTCTGTAGAACCAAATCTCACAAGGAAAGTTTCAAGGAGGAGGAGTGATTTAAAACAAGAAGTTATTTGCCAGAGAGGGAGCTTCTAGGAGAATCCTTTTCAGTACACAGGAAGCCTCCGGGGAGATCACACCCTTCCAGCATTTCACACACACCTCTTTTCCATGAGGACGAGTGACAGTTTGACAACTACAACTTGCGACACCCACATGACTGTGGTGGTTTTAGAGCCATTGCTGAGGGAAGGACTCCCCCTGATGCCCGCCCCCAGCTGTGGGGAGCTGGTGGGGTTCATGGCCCTTTCCTCAAAGCAAAGATCCTTGCCCAGCTCCAACCCTCACCTTACCCCAAACCACAGATGCTCTATGTCTGGAAAATAAAACAACGTAGTATGAAAAAGATACTATCCTTAGAGACCCTTCAGGGTTCTGGCAGGATCTGGGGCAGGGCATGCCCTTCTGGAGCACCTGGTTCCTGAGCATACTGAGAAGTCACATCTTAGGCAGGGTTTGACTGGTTCCAGCCTCAGCTTGCAAATTCAGTGTGCTCGTGATGTCACCTCCTAGGAAGCCCAGTTTCAAAAATCAGCGGCTTTAAGTGAAGGAAGCCAGACCCCAAAGGTTCTTTACTATCTGAATCCATTGTCATGACATTCTTGATGGAAAAGGCAAAACTATAAAAACAGATGGGGAGTGTGTGAAAAGCTGGGGTGGGGGAAGTGTTGGCTGCAAAGGGGCAGCGGCAAGGTGATTTTGGGGGTGGTGGAAGTGTTTCCTATCTTGATTGTGGTAGTGGTTCGATGTGGTTCCATGCTTGTCAAACTCGTACAGCTGTGCTCTAAAAGGTGGGAGGTGGGGAATCTTACTGTATGGAAATTATACCTTGATAAACAAACGATGGCAAGAGGTCACCTCCTAGGCCAAGAGTGTGACGTTGCCATTTTACAGAGGAGGAAAAGTGAGGAAGGCTTTGTCCCCAGGGCGTCGCCCTCTCCCCACTCCCCAGTTACCATTTCTGGTTTTGCGGGTGGACCTCTCCATGGCCCCGGAAGGGCGGGCGGCTCCGGAGGGCCTCCCCGAGCCGAGGCTGGAGTCGGCCTAACTCTCAACGGTTTGGAATCCTGGAGGCGCCAGAGCCCTGTAAGATGACCGCAGAGACGAGGGGACAGTGGGCTGCGCGCCTCGGGACGGCCGCCAGGGGGCGCTGCGCCGCCGTCGCCCAGAGCTGGGCAACAGCGAGGTCAGCGCGGGGCCCCAGAGCATCCTGGAAAACGCGGCGTGGGGTTTGCACTCCAGGGCAGTGTGTGAAAACCTCGGTGGAGAAGAACAAAACTTCCGTGGGGGCTTGCGCAGTGCCCGACTCACAGTGGGTTCTTCGTTCATTCATTCTTGGTGAAACATGGAAATGGGGAGGGGGCAAGGGTGTCTGAAAGAAGAGAGGCGTCGACCGAGGAAGATCACAGGAGATCCTGGAGTACCTGGGACCGGAGTGTCCCCTGCTGCGTTTCTAATAGTGGTACTTTTAAAATATTGTTACACCAGCCACTTTGGAACTGCACTTCTTTTCATGGATGTTTTGAATGAGAAAAAGCTCAAGGGTGGCCTGAAAAAAAAATGAGTCACTACTAGGAGAGGCACTATTAATGCTTCCTTATTTTCTCCAAAGTAACCCTTCCTCCCACACACATTCACTCACACAACAGAGTATTTACAGGAAGCCGCTTTAGGGTTAGTGCTGATGCCAGGGACACCACAGTAGACAAGACAAACAAGGGCTCCATCCTCTTGGAACTGAGATTTAAAAAATAGATGAAATGGACAATTTTAGGAAAATGTAAATCATCCAGATTAAATTCTTGAAGAAAGAGAAAACAACATAATGAGGTAGGTCTTGTTGTTATCCCCACTGTGATGCAATTGAGAGGCTAAGCACCTGGCCCGGGGCCGTCATCCCTTCAACAAGTGGCAACCAAACACTTATTAGGTGTCGGGCACTGTGCAAAGATTTCCATGGTGAACCTGGGTAGTTCTCAGCTTATTCTTCTGTTTCTGTGGCTCCGCCCAGACAATAAACCAGGGTCGATTTCTCATTGGGTAAATCCTGTGTCACAGAGGCTGATACAAAGGGCTACTCTCAACCTCAGAGTCTCCTGCTAGTGGTTTATTGTTTTAGGTCATCTGTTTCCTCTTCCAGTCTGGCAGGGTCTACCCAGATACCAACTTAATTCTATCATAAACACATCCTTTTCCTCCATCGTCCTATCAGTAGGGGGAGGGGAATAAAGTTTGTGGAATAAAGCCCATCAGCACTGGAGGTTCTGTGTTGGGAACATATCAGTGCCTGGCATGCAGAGGGTCCCTCAGCCTTCCCTCCATCGCAGGCTGAAAAGATTCTTTAGAGTGGATGCCAAGGTCATGCTGATTGGTAGACATGCAGGATACAAACTGTCATGGATGCTGTGCTGTGCTGCCCAGATCCGCTTAAGGACTGAAGGACTTATACCTCCCACCCCCAAACCCCACCCCTGCTGGCTGAAGAGAGCCCCTTGCCCAAGATCACACCTTCCCTGGGCAGCTAGCATCCACTGACTGGTCCATGCAGGGCCATCTAGCTTCAGAGCTCCTCACAGGGTCCACTGAGGCCCTGTCATGGCTGTACTTCAGCCTAACTTTGCCCTCTGCCCTGTCCTGCTTCCTTCCCTCTCCCCATCTATGTTGGGTTCCAAAAGCACTCCCCTGATAAACTCCCTGCAGCTCAGAGTCTGCTTCCTAGAAAACCCAGCCCACAACAGCTGGTGCCAATGATTGGAAAGAGTGGATGCTAAGATGGGAATTTGGAGCTGGATCACCCAATGCTCAGGTAATAATGAGGACCCTATCCCTGGTAAAGGAGGAGCACAGGTAGTCTCTGGCAGAGGGAAGCTCTAAGATTGCTAAATTTTCTACTAGTAGTAAATGGGATGGTATACCCCTGTGCTGATGCCAGGGACACCACAGTAGACAAGACAAACAAGGTCATCTGTTTTAGGGGAAGGAAGCCTGCTGCAAATACATACAGGGGCAGGGAGGAATGTTTGGCACACATGTGATCTTTTGGGGTGTCTTTTAGTTCTCCCTTGTCCTATTTTTACATTAAATGGGGAAATACAGTAGCCACAGCCTGAGAAGTGCATGGCAACCAGGGGCTCAAATTCTTCAGGGATGCAGGTCTAGGCCATCCCACCATATATGCCACCTAGACCGTCAGAGGTGCTGGTAGTGGGTGAGAGGAATCCTGGACGTATAGGAGAAGAAAGAAAAAATGAGTATGTTGTTTATGCTTCAGGATGAGCTTCAGCAGCGGCAGGAGCTGTGGTTTGTCCCACTAACCTTCCTCTATAAGTTTCCCACAGGAAAAGATGCCCCTCCAGGGTCCTGGAGGTGCCACACTCCAAAGGAGCGAGTGACCTGCACAGCACCATGGTGGCATGCTGCAAATGCCACACTGTGCTGCCTAGGTCCTCCTGCAGGACTGAAGGACTATTCCCCAGCTCCCAGAGGGTTGTAGGTTGGCAGATCTCAGCTGTCAGCCAGCCCTATTGAGGAATTGTCTTTGTCTGAAGAGAGCTGCCTTCCCCAAGGTCACACCCCATTCCTGAGGTGGCTAGCATCCAATGACTGGTCAGTGCAGGGATGTAAAGGCATGACCCCTTTCCCCAACTCAGAGCAACTCAGGGTGGCCATCCCAGCTTCAGAGCTCCCTTTGGGGTCTGCCAGAGCCTTCTGTCTGTGCCTGCACCCCAGCCTGACTTCTCTTTCTGCCCAATCCTGCTTCCTTCCCTTCCCCCACTGGAGTTACTGGAGATCCTGAGAGGCTCTCTAGTAAATTTCCTGTACACTAATCAATAGTCTCTTGTCTTCAGATCAGCTCAAAGGGAACTGATCTGAGACAAACTGAGATTTAAGCCCCAGCCACAAATCGCTAACCTCTGGACTTAGCTCCTTTGTCTTCTCTAACCCCAGAAACCCCAGGTACACAAATGTGATACATCTACCACACTCTTGGCCCACGTGGTAAACTTGACCCCCAAGGAGGTAGTGTGTTCTTTATCCTGTCAGGCCAAAGATACTCCTTAAAGAGAAGAGTGATCGTACAGTCCCTTCCATAGCCTTCCTGGAAGTCCCATCTGGATTCAGCCTCCTCTGGCCAAGGCCTACCATCCATCACAATAAAACGTGCCATGTTCACCGCCCTTTAACAGCTGCAGAATGGCTATTTATGACTTCAGGCTGCCAGCATAGTTCCCTCCTGGGGGCCCTCTATGTTCTTCTGGGTCCCCAAGGACTTTCTGCCATAAGGAGCCTCATGCTCATCTCTGAAAAGTTCCAGCTGCTTTGTTTAAGGGTGGGTGAAAGGATGGGATGCTTCTATTACTGAGCCAGGGAGACTCTGGGAGTCTGTTACGTCAGATAGGGGAAACAGGCCCAGAGAGGTGACATGACTTTTCCAAGGTCAAGTTAGTAGCAGGGCAGGTACTCGTACATAGTTTTGTATTCTTTTTGCTCCAGCACACTGCTTCTCCCAAACCCTTAGGATCTGCTTTTACTGAAATCTAGACTGAGATATAGAAGGGAAGGGAACTGATCTGTCCTATACATCTCAGAGACTGGGAGCTTAGAAACACCAGATAAGTTGGAAGGCAAGAATAAGAGGTGGGGCTAAAAACAAGGATTAAATGGGAAATCTGTAAATAGTGTATTTGGCCCCTGCAGCCCCCACCCCTATCCTGGTTGATAGGAAGGGATAAGATAGGTGACTACCATGTGTAGTGATGTGCAACCATTAATCTGATAAAATTGTTTTAAATTCCTTTAACTCAATACTGATTGCTTTTGTTCTTTAATCTTAGATCCAGAACCATTTGTGGAGGGACAGACACAGGAGGGTCTGGGAAGGACTGTCTGGGGAAAAGGAAGAATTTATATGTGTATTTTTTTAAACACAAGAATCAAATCATCATCATTCCACTGAGCTGGAGTTAGAATAGGTACAAACTGTTCTAACATTTCAC
Organism: Lepilemur septentrionalis; assembly: GCA_963573855.1. Classification (NCBI taxonomy): domain Eukaryota; kingdom Metazoa; phylum Chordata; class Mammalia; order Primates; family Lepilemuridae; genus Lepilemur; species Lepilemur septentrionalis. The sequence continues at coordinate 13,166 of CAUYMX010072673.1, forward strand.
TCTAGGATTCTCATCAGTTGGCCAGTAGTGAACATCAATGGATATTATTTGGGAATTTAGCCCTGTGTAGTTAGGGTTTCTTCTATTAGTGAACAATAGAAACAGCAGACAAGAAGCCAAGAATATGACTTTATTAAACTTCTCCAGTACTTATTAAAAAAAAGAAAAGAAAAAAAGAAAGTGAAGACCTCTTGCAGTAATGTGATAGGCATTATATCTGGATCCTTATCATCTTGTGTCAATTTCTGTGGCAGAGGAAAAATAGTGCAATAAAAAAAACCCTCCTCCCCCCAAGAGACCAATATTTGGACAGAAAAGTCTATAGATTAGCAATCAAATCCCTCCTTCCCTAATCTATGTAGTGACATTGATACTCTCTGCTCATTTCTGCAAGGCTGTTGGATTTGCTGGAATTTGAAACCTGCTGAATTTTGTGGACATGTAGTCATTCCAAAAATAGAGACAGATGTCACTCTTCTAGGTCTTTCTAGAGATGACCTACGTGGCATTTAAGGAGAAAGTGAGTGTTTCATCTCCATTTGCTGCATGCAGTACTATCTAGGAAAGAGAGCTGAATCCAAAGTCAGGGTTAATAGTGATTTGGCCCATGAGCCATAGAAGAAAAGAAAACCTCCACTAGATAGCACAATTGTACATGGATAGATCATCTGTATTGCTAACAAATTATGCAAATGCCTTATATATTTTTCTCCTGTTTCCCTATCCAATCTAAGACTCTCCTCACACCTCAACTCAGTAAACAGGATTACTAAACACTTGATTGCTCAGGCCAAAAACTTAGGAGTCATTTCTGAGTTCTCTCTTTCAACTCCTCCCCCATTATCAGCAAGTCCTTCCCTTTAACTATCTACAAAACATCCAATCTGTCCATTTTTCTCCATCTTCACTATTCTCACCCCAGCCAAAGCTATAGTCCTCTCTCCTGGACTAGTTGGCCTCCTAACTATTGTCCTTGCTTTCATTTTTCATCCCTCCCTGTTACAAGCTACACTATGGATCTTTACAGATTAAGATCATGGAACTCTCCTGCTGAGAACCCTCCAGTGCCTTCCCTTTGCACTTAGTACTAAAAGCCAAACTCTCTATAATGGTCCCAAAGCCCTACTCCTGGCCCCTGCCGATCTCTTCTCATACCGCTCTCCAGCCACATAGGCCACTGTGCGGTTCCTTGAACAGGCCAATCTCTTCCCTCCCCCTCCTTCCCAGTGATCTTTGCACTGACTGTTCCCTCTGTCTGGTCCTGCTGCACGTCTTCAAAGGGCAGGTCTCTATAACTGTGGAGGTCTCAGTGGCAATGTATTCTTCCCTGACCACCCTAAGTATCACCACCCCCATCACACGATCCCCATTTAATTAGTGAATCAGCACTTGAAATTATCCTTATTTTAAAGATAGGTTCCCAATGTATTTCTGTCTCTTTCCCACCCGAATGTAAGCTTCGCGAGAGCCGGAACCTTGTTTCTGTCCACTCCAGTGACCCCAGAACCTACAGAGCCTGACGCAGAGCTATTTCCTAAATGGGGCAATGCTCAGAGCCGCCAGCCACGGAGAGCGCAATGATAATACAAGGTGACAAGGGCCGTGCGGGGCCCGTCTCCAGCTGGAGGACAGGCGGCTTGCCTCCTCCTCCATTCCAGGCTTGCTTTTGAAAGGTTAAGGGGGAGGGCGGGTGTTTGTGCCCAAACAATCATCAACAACATTATTACTGGGAAGAAAGCCCAGAGGCGGCGTGGCCTGTTGAAAGGCCCAGGAGCCGGGCAGGGACCGGAGCCGGGGCGGTCGGGTCCGGGTCCAGGGCAGCGAGGCGGGCGGGAGACCGACGCCGCGGGCCTAGGCGGCGCGCAGGGTAGCAGAACCAGGAGGACCGGGCGCGGGCCCGGCTGCCGGAGAGCTGGGGCCGGTCTCGCCTGCGCCGCGGCTTCGCTTCCGGGTGAGGGGCGGGCGGCCCGAGCAGTTCCGGGGCGGGCGGCGGTTCCGGCTGTGCGGGCCGCGCCGCGGCTGCTGGTCCCGGGCGCGCGGAGGGCGCGAGCGGCGCGCGGGGGCCGAGCGGGCGCGAGGCGGCGGCGCGGGGACTCCGGGCCCCGGCGGCGGCCCATGGGGCGGGAGGCGTGAGGCCGCGGCCTGCCCGGGGCTCGGGGGGTGGGGGGAGCGGGGCGGGGAGATGGATAAACTGACCATCATCTCAGGATGTCTCTTTCTGGCCGCCGATATCTTCGCCATCGCCAGCATCGCCAACCCGGACTGGATCAACACCGGGGAGTCCGCGGGTGAGCCGCGGGCGCGCGGGGCCGGGCGGGCGATTGGCTGAGGGGCGAAGATAGGGAGGGGAGCCCCGGGCGGAGGAGAAACCGAGGCTGGGGGGGTCCCCGGCGGGGGCTGGTCTGAGGAGAAAGGGGGCGGAGAGGAGACCCGGGCCGGGCAGACTGGCAGCCGGGGCTGAGTGGGAAAGGGGATGGAGACGATGAAGCGGCTGGTCGCGAGCGGGACCCCCCAGGCCGAGTGAAAAGTGGTCGAGGAGACCTGGGCTGGGCTGGTGGGTTCTGGACGCGGGTTGGAGGGACAGTACCCCGACCTGAGGGACAGCGGAGGAACGAACTACGTTTTGGATTTGGAAAAAAAAAAAAAAAAAAAAAGTCAAGGTAGGAGACGGGAGAAAACTGAGGCGTCTGCGAGGGAATTAGAAATCAGGCGGCGAGGCTGGCGCTGCGAATGAGGCAGCCTGTGGGGCAGTGCAAGAGCCACCCAGAGCGCTGGTCGGCGAGGAGAGGCCGAGAGGGGTCAGGTCCGATTCCAGACCCTCAGAGGACGCTGCGCCGGGTGAGAGATGCGGGGCTGCGGGCGCTGACACCCTGAGGCAGGGTTAAGGGTTGGTGCTGGGAGAGCTGGTGGGTTTGGCCGGGGGTGGGAGGCGGTGAGGGGCGCCAGATCCGAGTCCCCCTTCCCCCGCCCCTGCCCATCCCCTGCCCGCTTGGCTGTGTTTGAGACGCTTGTGGCTTCGGATTTTCCTTTTGAAGCGTATGTGGTTATAATTTTGCTTTATTTTAGGCCCGGGAGCTATAATAATACTAATAATAAACCTCATTTTATGGAGCATCTTTCATTCCAGCGCATCACAAAAACGCTGTAGAGATCTTAATAGTAGTTACAAAATTAAATAACACATTAGAGTTGCAGGCAGCCCAGCAGCGGTGGCAGTGCCTGCTGTAACACCACGGAGCTGTAGGCAGGAGAGACAAGGTGGTGCCCTCAGGAAAGAGGCTGGCATCCTTCTGAAGGGTATCCCAGATGCATGCGCTTGCAAGATTTTTCTCTTGCGAGAGCCACTTCTGTCCCCTCTCCCTCCTCCCTCTCAGACCTGTGAGACCAAACCTTTAATTAATGTAAACAGCTGTCAGGAGAGCTGCTCTGAATTAAGGAATGGTCTTGTTTTTTAACTGCTTGTTCAGTGCAGGTGAAGGGACTGTTGTGGGGGGGTGTGGGAATGTCAGGCTCTTTCCGTGAATAATTTGTCACAAAAACGTATCACTATGCTGTCAAAACTTACTTCCTAAGTATCACTTATGGTTCTGTATTTATCCTGCAATATTTTTAGCTCTTAAAAAAAGCTGTAGCTGGGACATTTGTTGCTTCCTCCTCCCCTCCCTTCTCTCCCCCAATCTAGACCTAGTAACACAAAATCATGCTGTCAGATTTACTGGTTGTTAAAATAACACTCTAAAGAATTCTGCTACTTTTCTTGCCTATGGAGTTTTAGCAAAGCTCTTAATTGTAATGCATATAAAGATAGTATCAGGATGCTTAGAATTTCGTGATCCTATATATAACTGTATATACTTATGACATCCAGTTCATGACCCGTTGTTTTTTTATCCTATTTATATGTGTGTGATTCCTTTTATGAGACTTTATTTGGGGCCTTACATAAGGGCAAAGGGATTTCACTGTTCTAGCGGAAAGATACTTTTTGCAAAGAAGTTTTAGGTGGAATCCTGATAGATAAAATAGACTAAATGTCCATGGGAAAGATATAGTGGAGAGAGGGACCTGTTGTATAAAAAAGATAAGTAATAGCGTAGTATTCATAAGAAGATGGAAAAGGGCAAGCTCCACTTACATTCAAAAGAAATAGAATGAGTGCAGCTTCTTCAGATTTGTAGGTAAAGTCATCAGCTGTGAGTTGCCATGGAGATGAGAGGAACAGAAGTCTAAGGTTTAAAGGAAGTAGAAAATGTTTGGGAAAAGTAAGTAGTTGCAGAGAGAGTATGCCAACCGGTGAAATAGTAGCACTGAAGCCTGGTTGAAGTTGGTGTCGTGAGCATATAGTGTGATAACCTCTCTGCCCTGTTGACCTTCTTCTCTAGTAGTGCTCAGCTACTTTGGTACTGCTATAGCTGAAGTATGTGAATTTTCCAGATGTTTTTGGAAATCAGGAACCATTGAAAATAATCTGAATGCCAGTAGAAGGCTTTATTCGGGATTGGGTTTTGCCGGATACATGGCAACAGAATGACAGAGCAGCCAAGGTGTTTAGGGTATTGGCCAAAGTATTGTAATGATGGCTCATGGAATATCTGGATAAAGAGTGAAAGTAAATAAAGGAAAGAGCAAATGGATTGGTCAGTTAAATAACGGGTAGTATATGGTCAGTGAAATAGTGGACCCGATAAAATTGAAGACCAATCAGAGTGGGAGTGATTGGTACAGGAAAGTAGAATTGCAGGGGATTGTGGGCATAAGGACCAGAGTGTAGCAGGGGGATGTGTAGTTGAAGCGGGGTGGAAGGAGTGATTTTTTTTCCCTAACAGTTGCTCTTGCCGTCTCAGGATACCCTTTATTTAGTTAAATATTCTGTAGCTAGAAAGAGAAATAATAGGAGATAGTGGGAACAGTAGGAAATTTTTCAAAATCAAATTTAGCTCATATTTCTTACCTTAAATATATCAGACAATTAAACCTCCCAAAACTTGAGACGACTAGGGTAATATTTTCTTTTGTTCACTATTGTGCTCTTGTGCTGTGATAAGATGCTACTGAACTTTGCCTGGGTTATTTGCTTAAGCTTCTGTGCTCACTGAACAGTTTTACCTGAGCAGACAGATATAGTCTTGAGTTTAAAAAATAAAATAAAATTACACCTTCCAAATCAATGAAACATTTATAAGAAGTTCATATAAGATCCCAGTTGTGACAGGACTAGTTTTATTCCAAGATCTGCACAAAAGTGGCTTACCCTGGCATGTAAAGTGTTGGTTCCCTTCAGTGTTTATATTCAGTCTATAAAAGTTTTGATTGTGATGTTTTCATTGCATTTTTTTAAATGGATAAAACATATTTTGGAAGTAGAACTCTTGGAGCTAAAAGGCTCTGCTGAATATAGTTGGAAAACCACTGCAGTGAACTACTAAGGGAAAGTTTCAGGATTCAAATGTGAATTTTTTTTTTTGAGACAGTCTTGCTCTGTTGCCCCAGCTAGAGTGCTGTGGCATTATCATAGCTCACTGCAACCTCAAACTCCTGGGCTCAAGGGATCCTCCTACCTCCAGGGGCCACCACGACCCACTGGCTAATTTTTTTCTATTTTTAGTAGAGATGGGGTCTTGCTCTTGCTCAGGCTGCTCTCCAACTCCAGAGCTCAAGAACTCCAGAGCTCAAGCAGTCATCTTGCCTAGGCTTCTCAGAATGCTAGGATCACAGGCCAGCCTTCAAATGAAAAATTGGTCACTTAACTAGCTCTGTGACTTTAGGGCAAATTCCTTAGCCTCTCTGCACTTTCCTCCTATGTAAAATAGGGATAATAGTACTACCCATTCAATGTGCTATTGTGATAATTAACTGAGTTAGTCCACATACAACATTTAGAACAATATCTGACACCAGTAAAAGTAAGATATTGTTCTAGTTTATAAAAATAGGTGTCAGAATCTGAGTTTTGAAATTAAAGCCCAGAATTTGTTACTGTGAAAAATGACATAATTGGCTTAGAACACATGAAATAAATGTCTTCCCTCATGGCTTTGGACTTTCTCCATCAGTCCCATACTGTTTCTTGTCTTCCAATCTGTTATCTCCATACTCTTTAATCTCTGTCCTCCTCAGCTTCTACTTGAACTACCACAGAAGGAAATGAAATAACATCAAAAAACAATAGAATAACTGCCTAAAAACTCTACTGATAAACTATACTATGAACCATACTCTGGACTGGCAGAGTTCTCAGTTTGTTTTTATTGTATTGTTCCAAATACAGAGAAAGTACATTCTTTTTTTATGTGTGGTAATATTTCATGCACTTGTTCTAATGGGTAGTGGATTATGCACAACTCTTGAAGCTATGATGAATCAAATAGATTTTATATTTATGGGGAAAGAACTCTAATAAGTACCCTTAGCAGTTTCTATTAGTATAACCAAAAATAGTAAATGGTGGATGAATATAATGGCAAAATTACATAATTCTATTATACTGAGGTCAGATTTCTGCTGGTTACTGGAACTCGACATGAATAGCAATATCTTTCATTTTATATAGTGCTTTATAATTTTTGAAGCACTTTGACATCCATTACTTAATCTAATTCCTTAGGCTTTTTATATTTGGCTGATGTAAAATAGTCATATCCGCATTTTTTCCCATATGTCAATACTTTGCACATGAGATTTGTTTCAGTGTTGTGAAGGCTCCCTTCAAGAAAACTCTTCATTGAAGTATTACCTGTATCTTATCAATGCATACTTTTTACTTATCTTAAATGAGGTTCAAATTCTTCAGTAGCTGGAATTTTTGCCAGATTACAGAAGAGGAAAAAGAGATTTGGGTTTCAGTCTTAAAGTGATACTCTGGTTTGTTAAAGTCTCTTAACCTCACTGTCACTCTTTCTCACCCCTAAAGAGAGACACTTTCTGTGAGGAAAAAAATTTTATTGTTAGTTACTAATTTTAACAAGATCAATAGTTAAGCAAAGCTGCTTCTGATAAACATAAATTATCTACAGATCCTTTTATTGAGGCATCACCCCTTCACAGCAAGGATTTTGGTGACCATTTAGGATTATACCGTCCTAATCAACCTAGATAGATTTGCCTGTGTTTGTTTGTTTGTTTTGAGACAGAGTACAGTGGCATCATCATAGCTCACTGCAACCTCAGACCCCTGGGCTCCAGTGATCATCCTGCTTCAGCCTCCCGAGTAGCTGGGACTACAGGCACACAAACCATGGCTGGCTAATTTTTCTATTTTTTAATAGAGATGGGGTCTCACTATTGCCCAGGCTGGTCTCGAACTCCTGGCCACAAGCAGTCCTCCTGCCTCAGCCTCCCAAAGTGCTAGGATTACAGGTGTGAGCCATCGTCCTGTGTTCTTTATGAAGATTTCCAGATGTTTTCCAAAAGTCTCTTTCAAGTACATGAAGTAACTTCTCCCTTATGTCCAATCAGTTTCTCTAGAGTGGTTATCACATTCACATTGTAGTCTGTCATAACTAAGTTAAGCTTAGTATATTCTTCCTAAAAATATTTTCATACTTGTTCTCTTTAAAATTGTTTAGATGGGCTCTTAGTATTTAGAGGGTCTCAAAAATTGACACCCTCTGTTTGTATTCTGAACTAGTTGAGGGGAAAAAATAAGGTATTTAAGGGCTAAAATAGTATTTTATTATTGATGAAAAGGATATTGGAGAATATCATTTGTATTTGGAGGCAAGCAGCTTCCTACTCATGAACCTCAAAATTGAACTATCCATTCCCAGGCAAAACTGTGAGACTTGCCCCTATGACTTCCAGTGTGACAGAACAGAGGAGATGAATGCTTCCAAGGGCAAACACCACATGTGCTCAGTTTTGTCTCCTAACCTTGTAGTCAAATGAAGTCACTCTTCCTGACCTGGGAAGGATTGAGTGAGGAGACTCAAATAAGCTAAGAGTATTATGCTAACAGGATTCTCTCCTTTCCTGCAGGTCCCCCATCCCTCATGGAGAGAAAAATCAGGAATAGAGAGAAAATCTTACCTGTTTAAAACCCAGGAAATGTCTAACAGTTTGTAAGGAAGAGCTTCTTTTTTCCTCAAATCTAAAGATTGGCAGGCACTTGGGGACGTGAAAGACTTGGGGTGGAGGTGTCATTTCCCATTCTGCTACCTACTGTCTTCTCCACAGGAAATCTTGGTAAACTTCAGACAAGGGACTGTGGTGCTTGACATCTGTCTCATAAAGTTTTAGGATCGGCAGGTATATCTTGGCCTACATATTTAGGATCTCTGGTTTGAAACATTAAAATTACAAGCTCCCCAAGCAGATCTATTTACTAAATGCTAGAAAATTATTAAATAATCTCTTTTCCCTGAATTGTGACAACTTCAGTGATCACAAAGATGCTTTGGCTTGAAGGAGCTCTGTAACATGAGTTGATACACAAACCTATCTAGAACTTTATTTTGTTAATCACTTTGGGCATGTCTTCTAAAGAAAGATAGATTTTGGTTAACTCAGAGGGCAAAAGTTTTGAGATTATGTTTTCCTTTAATTTAAAAAAGTATTAATAAAATTTCTTTATAAGCCTTTTGAGTCTATTACTACTAAATATCTTTTTTAAATAGCTTTATTAACATGTAATTCATATAATCATAAAATTCACCAATTTAAAGTATATAATTCAGTGGCTTTTAGTATATACACAGAGTTGTGTGCTGCCATCACCGCAATCAATTTTACTGCTACTCCAAAAAGAAACCACGTACCTCTTAGCCATCACCCCCAACCTCCTAGTCCTAGGCAACCAACCCCTAATCTACTTTCTATAGATTTGCCTATTCTGGACATTTTATATCATCAGAATCTGTGTGGTCCTTTATGACTGGCTTCTTTCACTTACTGTTTTCAAAGGTCCATATTATAGCATGTATTTATTTTTTAAAAAATTTATAATGAAAAGAAATTTACTGCTTACAGTTCTGGATGCTGGGAAGTCCAAGGTCCAGGGGCCTACATCTAGCAAGGGTCTCCTTGCTGTGTTATCCCATGAGGGAGAAGGCTAAAGGGCAAGACAGAGAGAGGAAGAGGGAGAGAGAGAAAGAAAGAGAGAGTACAGCATGTAATTTCTTTTGTCTTGTCTTGTCTTTCTTTTTTTTTTTTTTTAAACAGATAGAGTCTTACTGTGTTGCCCAGGCTGAATTCAAACTCCTGGCCTCAAGTAATCCTCAGCAAACTCAGCTGAGTAGCTGGGACTACAGGTATACAACACCAAGACTGGCTATGTTTTTCTTTTTATTACCAAATAATATTCCATTATATGGATAGACCACATTTTATTTATCCATTCATCAGTTGGTGGACATTTGGACCATTCAATTTCTTTTACTTCCAAGAATAAAACTACTTAATGGTAAAGTGGTACAAAGACTTTTTAAACTTTTTTCTGAGACAGAGTCTCTCTTGCCTGGGCTAGAGTACCGTGGCATCAGCCTAGCTCACGGCAACCTCAAACTCCTGGGCTCAAGCAATACTCCCGCCTCAGCCTCCCAGGTAGCTGGGACTACAGGCACGCACCACCATGCCCGGCTGATTTTTTTTCTGTTTTTAGTAGAGATGAGATCTCGCTCTTCCTCAGGCTGGTCTCCAACTCCTGAGCTCAAGCAATCCTCCTGCCTTGGTCTCCCATAGTGCTAGGATTACAGGCATGAGCCACTGTACCAGGCCCTTTATTCCCTTCTAAATATGTTGATGCTGTGGTTGTTCTAGATTTGACCACTAGGAGCCCCTTTGGCTACTTCTTGTGCCCTTTTGACTGTCCTTATCATTTTTTTGAGTACTTCCTAATTTCTGGCCTAACAAAATATTCCAAGCTTATCTTACACTTTCCCTGCCCTAGCCCTGAAATTAGTCATCTGTCAAAGGAGCTCTGGTTCCCTTTAGTAGGCTCTGGATGGTAGGCATGTTTTTTGCTACAGGGGTCTCTTTGCTTCTAAGCCTTTTCAGTGACACAGCTAGGAAGTATAAGTGTGTGTGCAAACACCCGAAATCATGTGTTTGTACTTGATGCCTCCAGTTTCAGCCTGTTCCTCCAAGGCTCTTCCTTGCCTTTTCCTGCTCTACATTTTATCTTCTTTCCTCTACAGTTAGAATTGTAGCTCCTAATGTCAACACATTTCCTCATTTGCTTAATCTTATAATATATTTAAAACAATTTCAGAAATGCTCCATTCCTACCATTACCTCCACGCCCCTCCCCCGCCTAAAACTACTAGAAAGGGTTCAGGATTTGTTCCCAGTCCTTCCCCCATCTCCCCCCTGCACCCAGTCAAGGGTGTGTACTCAATACTGTGTTCAGAAGTTACTTGCATTAGTTCTTCTTTCCCTCCCTCTCAGTGTGGTTATTTTATTTATTTGAAATACATTTGGGCACATTTATTTCAGTATGCTTTCAGTTTTAGGTCTTTTGTTGTTGTTGTTGTTCTCCTTGTTGATATAATTTATTTGTTTCATATGTGGAATATTAATTTACTTCAGAAGGTCAAAACTATATAAGGATTTACTCAGAGATTATTACTTCTTCCCTTCTCCCTTACACCCCAACTCCCACCCCCATACATTACTGATTTCATTGTTTTCTGGTTTGTCCTTCCTTCCTTTCTTTCTGTAAGATGAGCAGATGTATGTATGTTTTATGATGTTCCTTTTCTTACAGACAAAGCACACTGTAAGTATACATTTTTTGTTTGCTTTTTTCACTTAAAATATCCTGGAAATCCATGTATTTGTAGGTATTGTTCTTATTTATTTTTTTTTTTTAAAGCTATAGGTGCTCCATTTTATGTATGTACCAGAGTTTATTCAGCTAATATCTGTGTTTGGACATTTTGGTAGTTTCCAATAGTTTGAATTATAATTAATGCAACAGTGCATAGCCTTGTCGTATGTATATTTGTAGTGTTGGGAGGTGAATCTTCAGAGTCAATTCTTGGAAGTGGGATTATTGGATTGACGTTATTGTCCATTTCCCCTCCATAGGGATTGTTTGCATTCCTGCCAATAGTTTATGAGACAGCTTGTTCCCTACATCCTCATCAACACAGTGTATTGTCAGGCTTTTAAAATTTTTTCATTTTAATGGGTTAGAAATGGAATGTTAGGACAGTTTTAATTTGCATTTCTCTTATTATGAGTGAAGTTGAACAACTTTTTATATATTTAAAAACGATTTTTGTATTTTTTTGGAGGTTGAATTTTATTTTGAGTCTTTCACCTTTCTATAGATTTTTTAAAAAATAACTTTATTGAGACATAATATATATGCCATGAAGTTCACCCATTTAAAGTATATAATTCAGTAGTTTTTAGCATGTTTGCAGAGTTGTATAGACATTACCATGAGGAAGTTTTGGTCTTCCTTCCCCATTTCCTCCTCTTAATGGTTAAAAATTGTGTGTATATTAAGGATATTAGTCTTTTTTCTGTGACCTATGAGTATTTTCTTTCTATTTGACTTTGTTTATGGCAGTTTATGCCATTCAGAGTTTGTTTGTTTGTTTGTTTGTTTTTGACATGTGCTCACATTCCATTTATTTGAGAAATCACTTTAACAAAAGAATATATCAGAAGCTGAAGTTACCAGTTGGAGGAACTTCATGAATATCATTCAAAATTTCCATGTATTTTGAGGCCATTAACCTGAATAAAGATACATTATTTTTCTGGTCACATCTTTGAAGACTTCTTTTACTTGTTTATTCCTCAGAGTGTAAATGAACAGGTTCAGTAAAGGAGCAACTGAGGTATTGAGCACTGCTACTCCCTTATTGAAGGCAACTCCTTCTTTTGCTGAAGGGTTTATGTACATGAAGATGCAGCTGCCGTAAGAGAGAGAGATGGCAATCATGTGGGAAGAACAGCTGGAAAAGGCCTTTTTCCTTTGCTGAGCAGAAGGGATCCATTCAGAGTTTGTTTTAAAAAATTTTGTAATCAAATTTATCAACCCTTTTTTTTTCTTTAAGTCATAATTAGGAAGCCTTTTCCTATCTATGCTCAGGTTATAGGGGAATTCACCCACATGCTGTTTTACTTATTACATTCAGACCCTTTGCTTTATTTGGAATTTACTCTCTTATATTAGATAAAGGATGGATATTATTTGATTCTTTTCCAAATAGTTATCCTATTGTCTCAATTCCATTTATTTAAAGTCTGTCCTTAACCCAAAGACTTAAGATTTGGACTTCATCATATACCAAAATTCCATTTGTAATTTCTGGATTTTCTGTTTTGGTCTATTGGTCTATTTGGTCTATTTGGTCTATCTATTTGTGTGCTAATGCCACACTATTTTAATTATTAAGGCCTCTTGCTATGTTTTAATATCTGATAGGGCTGTTCCCACCTCATAGCTTGTCTTGTTCAGTGTTTTCCTAGCTTTTATATATTTTCCTGAAAGTATCAACTTGTTTAACTTCATAAAAAAGCTTGTTGGTATTTTATTGGGAGCATATTAGCTTTGTATATTAACTTAGAGACTGCTGACATTTTAATGTCATCTTGGTTAGGATGTCTCAGCATAAATGTAAAGACAAATCTTTCCATTTGTATTATAGGAATATTTTATAGTTTTCTTATAGATTTTGAACATATCTTAAGTTTATACTTAAGTATTATATCTTTTTTATTGCTTTTGTAAATGGGGTTTTCTCTTTTAAGCATTCGCTTTATAAGTTTGGAAAAAAATTATAGTGCCCTTCTCCTCCCCTGTCCCAGATATCTGTTCTCTCTTACCTTCTTGTTCGTATAGTCCCCTTTTATGTAATTAAGGTAGATTGCTGGAGGAGGTGATTATATTTCATATACCTCTGGATGGGTCTATGAACCAGAACTCCATGAATTTGTTAGGGACCAAGACTTGGGGCAAATCTAAGGTAGGTTTGAATTTATGCTATTACTTAATGAGCTGCATCACTACCCATGTCAGCTAATTCACTGCTACCAAGGAAGAAGTACACATGACCACTCAGCGCTCATGTGGATGTGCTGTCTGTTCTGCTACACTATGCTTAAGCTTAGTGGGTGAAAACAAAACAGACAAATTATGGAGTGCTAGTTTGATTTAAGTGTAGGAGTCAGGAGAGGACCTGATGAGCCCTGTTTGCTAGACCTCACTATTTGCTAGTGACTGAAAACCTCTGGCTTAGTATAGCCTCATTGATTGCAGTGAGAATAAAAACACTTAACTATGATCCATCGTAACAGAGACTGTACTAGAAGTGTGAAAGTGTGTATCGGTTTTGCTTTGGAAGGCCTCATTGGAGTGGAGGTATTTAAAGTGGGCCCTAAAGAATGAGTAACAGTTTGCTAGATGCGTGGGGCAGTCAGCACTGAGAACTGCTGGAGAAAACGGTTCAGAGGCTGTGAAAAGATCCACAGAGAGGTCAGGCATTGGGCTATTCATTTTGACTAGAGCGATGGATGAAGATCGGCAGGGACTGGGATGAAGATGGATTTGGAGATGGCTTGGCTTACTAAGGTGATGATGTACCATGATAAGGAATTGAAGTTTTCTCCTGGACATCAGTGTTTCTCATACTTGGTGGTGAAGTGCTAACAGCATTGTAGGCTATGATTTTGTGTGTCATCTGCTAAGTTTCTTGTCCTATCAACTTGACAGATAAGGTTTCTAAATAGTTTATCATGATATGACTGTACTCACTGAAGAATTATAAAATTTAGTGTTGATGTTCACGTTGTAGCAGGCCACGTGTACCTTCAGAAATTAATATTGTATTTTAATAATATTTTATTATGGGTTGTCAGAAGGTGATAAAAATGAAGAAAAGTACTTTTGGGGTTCTGAGACTTTGCAGGATAGAAATGAAATGCATTCCTATAAAAATGTGATTCCTTTGTTTCCTTTGAGCATTTAAAAAAAATCTGTTATTAGAGAATTAAATCTCCTTAATTTTATTTGGTCTTATTTTTGGCTTATAAATAGATACCTTTAAAAATCTGAGTAATAGTTTTAAGTTGATTAATTACACTTGATTTTTTGAAAACCAATTTTAAAAGGATTTCAAATACCGAATTAATGATTTTCTTGTGTTTGTTTTTGGGTCTGTGTTAACCACAGCTTATATATATCCATTTTTCAACTTAATGAAGTTAATCAGTCTTTTATGGTGCTCTTGGTTAGTGTTTTTATCTTCCCTTATGTATAATTCAGTGGGAAGTATAATTTTTTTAAAGAATTGTATTCAGACAAGGGTATTCGTGCAACTTTCAGACAGAAGCTTAGTCATAGCCATGGAATACAGTGAATAGTATGAATTATAAAGGATAAGAACCATCTTTAAAATGTAAATGCATGGATATGTCTGCCAGTAAATCCATTTTTATAGTCCATGCATATTTGTTAAGTATTAGTTATTGAATGAATACAAATATTAAGTTTAAAAATTGCAAGTCCAAAATGGGAACAAAACATTTTATGGCTCTATAAGGTATTTTCAGCTTCATGTATTTCATTCTGAGTTATATTTCTTGGTGTTTCTGTGTTAACTTTGATATACTTCATACCCTGTTTATATTTTCAAAACTGTTAATATCTCTGCAAAGGAGCCTTGAATTTTTCCTTCCTGCAGTACCCTCTTATATATAGTTGACACTCAGGATGTGTTGGTTGAACTGCCATTCTGCCATACTTTTCAAACATGTTTTATTCTCTGAAAATGCCTTATATTCCCTAATTATAATCATCGTAGTCCCACTGTATAATTCCTGCCTTTCAACTGGCAGTCTTATATATAGAGCGTGACCTTCCTAAAAATTTGTGTACGGCGTACTGTGCCATTGAAAAGAGGGAATGATTAACTTGTAAGAGATGCTTCTTAGAGGAGCTGATGTTTGAATGAGCCGTAAGGATGATGAGTACCAGGCAGAGAAGGAACGGTAAGGACAAGCGAGGCACAGTATATGCTATGGAAAGATATCTGGAGTCAGGTGAGGGCACATGTGGCCTCTGGGAAAGGGACACCAAAATGTAGGTTATACACTGCACAGCTCTGTGGGCACTGCAGATTGTGTGAATGGCAAGATACAGTTTTATGTATACATACGGGGAAATTTTGGTAATTTATCATCTTTTTCCTTAAAGGTCATATTGTGTCATGGTGGGCTAAAAGAGAGCTAACTCATGAGACACTTTGTATTTCGGAAAATATTCTTTAAAGGGCTTTTTTTTTTCCCCAATGAAGAACAAAAAAATTTTTTAACCACAAATACTGGGATTTAAATCACATGAAAATGAGTGAACTAGATCTCAAGAACTGCGTAGTCCTGGGAGTCAGCAGTCTTCCTGTAATTCTTAAATGCCTTTACAATGTTTCCATTTTATTGTCATCGTAGAGTAAAACAAAGAAATCACAGTTTGGTCTTCCTGTTATTATCCATCTCTCAACCAGCCATTCAAGTATGTTTTTTGACAGTATCACTTGAAGAGGTGTACCTTCTTCAACCTGGCTGCCACTTTTAACCCCAAACAAATTTAGCCGTATCTATATACAGTAAGCACTTTTCCCAGTTTTCTACCATTCGTTGAGCTTCATCCTTCAACAGGATTTTTGAAACTGACTTAGAACAGTTTCCTTTGCTTGATGTCTGGAGAAGCAGTGCTTTGTGGTGGGTAAGTGCCTGGACTTTTGGAGCTAAGCTGCTGGGGCAGAATCCTGGCTTAGCCACTTACTAGATTTGTAACTGGGGGGAAATCCTCTCTTGCTGCCTTAGTTGCTTCATTGTAAAATGGGCATACTATCACCTATATTATAAAGTTATTGTGAGGCTTAAATGCATTAGTACATATACAGCACTTAGAGTGGCATCTGGCATGTAGGAAGCACTCTATGTGCTATTTTTACTTTCATTATATTTTCAGTACCTTGCTCCTAGCAAAACTTCCCTTTTCCTTGTTTTTTTTTTTTTTTGCCTTCAAAGCAATTTTAGATATTTATCTTCACTATGTGTGATTTTTAAAAATCACTCCGAGTGATGGTTTAAGGCAGTTGATGCTCAACAGTTTCTTTTCTCAAGAGATACCAAAGTTTAGGATCTCTTTGCATGTCTACAGTGATAAAATCCATGTCATGAATAAGCATCCAAGTTCATCCTCTTCTCTGTAGGTTGACTCTGCCTTCCTGCCGACTCATTAATTATGTTTGGGTGGTGCTTTGATTTCCTCCCCCTTAGTGTGCTAGTGAACCTCAGGGATTACCAGGGCATTTGCAGCCCTGGGGGATTTCAGGTTCTGAATTTCCTTTGTGATTTTGCATTTTTAATTGACTTCAGACTTTCATGTAAAGCATTCTATTTTCAATCCTCATCCATCTTTCTCCTTGAAAATATACCTAATTGAAAATACTAAAATCACAAAATCTACTTGGTTAAAAATACTACAATCACAAATTATTTCCTCTTAACTACTACTATAGTCCTTTCCAAAATATATTCCTTGAGATATTAATATATTTTATAGTAAAAAAAAAAAGGACTCTAGTCAAAAATGTATTTTGGAGCTAGCAGACCAAGCAATATTCAACATACGTTATTTTCTGTTTTACTTTTTAGATTTTTCATGTGCTAATGCGAATCCCTATGAAGAGTACATAATATTTAGCAGTTCTCAAATTTATTTATCCTTTGGGTCCTTTTGTGCAGTTAGGGTTCTTTGGGAAATGCTGAACTGTTATCATCTTGCATTCCTCCCACTCCATGCCTCTATCTCATTTCTTTCCAGTCCAGCCTCAACATTATTACCAGAGTGATTTTTGGAAGGTGGGATGGGGTTGGGGCACATAGTAAAAGCCTTTTTCGATTTTTTAAACCATTTTGGCTTTGCTTAGTTTCTCCCAGAGACCTTCAGAGTTGTTGGTCATCTTCTCCCACCAGTGTCTGTGGGTCTTCCCTGCTCCTGCGCATGTCATGCACGTGTTACACAGGCTTGGAATGCCCTGTCCCCTGTTTACCTCTTCTCTGAAAAGGTTTCTGTGATTCTACAAGAGATTTAGTGTGTCTGTTCCCTTCTCTAACGGGAGATGATTGTTCTGTTAAATTTATTGAAAATACTGGCTGGGCGCAGTGGCTCCCGCCTGTAATCCCAGCACTTTGGGAGGCCGAGACAGGAGGATCGCTTGAGGTCAGGAATTTGAGACCAGCCTGAACACCATAAGAAGACCCTGTCTCTACAAAAAACAAAAATACTACCTGGGTGTGGGTGGCACGTGCCTGTAGTCCCAGCTTCTCAGGAGGCTGAGGCAGGAAGATCACTGGAGCCTAGGAGTTTGAGGTTGCTGTGAGCTACGATGATACCACTGCACTGTAGCCCAGGCAACAAAGCAAGATCCTATTTCAAAAAAGAAAGAAAATACTTATTGAGCATATAATTTCTGTGAGATATTAAATGGAAGTTGTTAACATTAAACTGATAGAAGTTGTTTGGAAAAATAATTAAATTTTTGTATGCATCTTTGCCTTTTTATTTTCTTTCTCTAGTGTTCTTTTGAAGATGAGGACATCCGTTCCTTATTTAAATCTTTAGAACTGGAACTACAAAAGACAGTGCATACATACTGTGGAAAAATTTACAAAATATTTATCAAACAACTAGCAAAAAGCATAGGAGATCGTTACGACAGACCGCCAAAGGAAAGGTGATTCTTGGTGACTGCTGGATCAAGTGGATGAAAACAACAAAGTATCAGAGGATGAATGTGAAGGAATAGTCTTGATGAAGTATTCAGAAAGGAATTATTCATCTCCAGAATAATTTTTTTCCTAAAGAAGTTAAATGAGCAGTATATTCATGTAATGAAGAATAAGTTAAAATCTTGGGCTCCCACAAGAAACGTTTTTTATCTCTGATGTTTTATAATGTTACTTGCTATCATTCCAGTATTGATTAAAATCTTGAATGGTTTTGGCCTGCAGACTTCTGTTGGCTCTTACTCTCAAGTGAGTGAGAGCGGTGGGGTCTGTGTGGATGGAGAAAACGTACCTCATACACAGTGGAAACACTCAGACTGTGAGTATAGCAATAATTTATGTCAGCACTAACCTCACTTTAAATGTGTGAGAAAAAAGATGTTTACAGGAGCAGAAAAGGTTCTGTTTCTAAAGAAATGTGATGTAACCATTGACAATCTATGTGTGCCTTTATACATTTCATCTCTGTTTGAAAACATTTTTGTGACAATCATGTTTAAAATTATTTTTAGATTATAAGTAAGCTGCATGTTAAAAATTGAGCTATATGAGAAAGAGGAAAAATAGTGGAAACTTTTGGGTTTTAATCTGTGTGTGTGTGTGTGTGTGTGTGTGTGTGTGTGTGTGTGTGTGTGTGTGTCTATGTGTCTATGAAGGTGTATGAGAGAGAGATGTGTTAAACTGTCTTGCCAAAACTCAGATCTAAGATTGTTAAATAGATATTTGGGGAAATTTTTTATCACTTTAAATGAAAATTTTCAGCTTTACTGGGCATTCTGGAAGCAAAATCTATTATACTGATAAAGTGAAAACCTTCGTAGTATACTAATGTGGTGGAAAATGTGATGGACCAAAATATATAAGCTATATACTGCCTGTGATCAGTAATTTTAGTTACAACAGAGTAGAAAAACGGGTCCATTTAAACTTCTACCTCACAATGGCTTTGCAAGATATTTTTGAAGAAGCAAATGAGTAGAGCCTTACTTTGAGTTAGACAACTTTGGTAGATGATTTGGATTAAGAAGATTGTTACATCTGACCATAGAAAAAGCGGTTTTGATTAGGTTAATGTGCATATCTTTCTTTTTTGAACATCATTTAAGACAGTTAATATTTCTAAATCTTGAAGATGAGAAAAATATTATTTCTCTTGGCATTCTTGATCTGCTATCTAATATAACTATAGATTTTGAGTTCTTAGCGTGTACTGTACTGGGGCACATAACTCATTTTACTGATTGCTATGTGGTTATTTGCCTTTTCTCTCCTTGATATTTTAATGCTCAAATAGAGAAGGGAAAATCATGAAGGAAAAATACCACTCGTGAAAATTGTGGCAGTTGTCTTTGTGAAAACACCGCGCCCTCTGTAGAGATGTGGAATATGCAGAAAGAGATGGTTGGTCCAGTTGCTCTGTCTTCTGCAGTTCAGTCAGGGACAAGTCAAGAGAGGAGGGTTTAAGAAAGGCAGATTGGAAGTTGATAACCAGCCCAGCACTCCTAGAACAGCTCAGTTAGAGAGCACGGCCTGTGCTTCCTTTGCAGAATGCCATGGTGAATATAGGAACCTGTGAACTGTGTTGAAATTGAGCTTGCTCAGTAGAGAATGAGAATCCTAAAATTTTGAAGTTTGCAGGGTATATATAAGATCATTTCTAGTGGTCCACAAATAAAAGCATTACCTGCTTCACTATATAAGATTCTTACTGGGAGCTTGTTAAGAATAGATTATTGAGCCTCACCCTTTGGAGACTGGTATATTGTATCTAAGATGGGGTCTGCAAAAAAGTTTTTAACAAAGAGATTTAAAAATTACGCAGAAGTAGAGCAGAGCATTGTTGAGATCCAGTTATAACATCAGTATCTTACCATATTTCCCTCATGTATCCTCCACCCTTTTTTTTTTCTTTTTTGGTAGTGACAGTTGACGTAATATCCAACAAAAGTAGCAGCAGTCCTCTAGCTTCATCTCATATCCAGTCCTTAAGCGAATTTCCCTGATCGTCTCAAATATGCCATCTTTTAGTTGGTGTATTAGAATCAGGTTACAGAAATAAGTCACATTATGATTCTGTTTTTAATAATCACTTCAGATGATTTTGATGTTAGCTAGTTTGGGAACCACTGGAAGTTATTTTGCCAACTTGAAAGTTGAAGTTAGCTTACCACAGTTCTTGGCATGATTGGTTGATTATAGCTGTGATTTTGAAATATTATATTAGAGGAAGCACTTGGGGTTGTTGACAAGATACGAATTTATATGAGTAAGTTCCTTAAGATTTAATTTTCTCAGTGAATGGAGAATCTCAGCCCCATGGGCTCCGTATGATTGACTGGGCACTGTGCTAAGTGTGGTCGTAGTTTAATCCAGCGGGACTGTATCCTGTGGTCTCAGTCGTGTTGTGGCTTGTTTACACTATCACACACACTACTTGGTGGATCTTGGGAAGGTTCTTCATCTGGTCTGTTTAGACCTGACCTAATTGATCATTGTACCATAAATTGGATTACAGTGAAAACTTTCTACTTAGGGACTGTATTTTACCTAAAATTAAGAGTATCACAATGTCTGTAACAATTTTGAAGTGGATTTTCTGAATTTAGACACGGTAACTTTTTCCTTGAGTATTCTAAAGAAATACAGTTCTCAGAGTTAATGAGGTTAAATTGTAGATGGACAACTTGGAGAACATGTTACATTGTTTTTTTTAGCATAAGCGGCCTTTCATAAAACATAGTATATCTATGCAGTTTATATAAATTACATTATGTATTCTTTGAGTCTATGTGTTAGAACAAGTCTGACCTCAGAACTATCTCTGGGCAACAGTATTACCAAAGTGGGATGACTTTATAATGTAGTCAAACTTTATCTGTTTGAAGTAGAAAAGAACTTGGAAAACCTTTAGAAAATATATATTGTGATTTACATTTTAAGAAAATACATCCTTTTTTTTTTGTATGAAGAGTAGTTCATAATGTATATAAAGCTAACTACTTCAGAGTCTGAGATAATGTTCCTGCTGGCTCAGTGCTCTGTCATCTCGCCTCCGGTCAGCTGGTATTGGTGTAATGAAAAGGAGACCAGATTGTGAACTAGATCTGGAGTCTCTTCTTGGTTAGGGACCTGAGGCATGTTATTTCACCTTCTCCGTGCCTTAGGTTTTTAAGTACAGTCATGTGCCCTTCGGTCTTCACAAGACGAGACTGAGAAGAGAGACTGGATTTGGAAGCATTCTGCAGGGCTCCCCTTGTGCCACCCCAGTGTTCCTGGCAAAGTTCTGTTTTGCTCTGCTGTTTCCTGTGCAGGTCATTCTGTTTGCTGACATGTGTTTTCTGACATACATCTCCAGTATGAATTTGTTTACATTATGTAAGGAAGAGTTTTTCAGGAAGAGAAAGTAGAGAAGAAAAGAATGATGTAACTGAATAATCAAAAAAGAAGGAACGGGGAGGAAGTGAGAGAAGGAGAAGAGAAGGAGAAGGGGGATTAGAGTGGGAGTGGCAAAGGGCAGAGTAAGGGAAAAGATGGACTGAGAGTGGGAAAATCGAGAAGGAGAGACGGAGAGAAATGGCGTGGAAACATTTACTTTTTGAGTTGTCGCCCCTCACCCTGTGTCAAGGTCTGCTTGCCTTGGCCCTGCGGGATCAGGAAAGGTGCTGGCTTCATTTGGTTTGTTGATACTAGAGTTGTTTCCTGATCACGCCACCCACTGATCATTTAGTGCTGATTCAACATTTTATCTTTTTATTGGATCTCAGTTAGCGAGCCAGGACCTGGAAGATACACAAGTATCTTCTTCTTTAACTTTGTCCTTTCAACCATCCCAAATGTTGGATCATGCGAGACTAACCACGTGTTCACCAGGGAAGGTGGGAGGTGGAGGCCACTGCTGTATCAGGTCTGAAGGGGGCCCAGGAATCAATTGCAGCGGGCCAGGTTTGGGAATCACTGCCCTGCCTCGAATGGCAGATGAAACAATAAATCACATCTGTTTATTCCTCAGGAGGGACACTTTCAGTTGCACCATTATGAACAGATGGAAGAGAACAGGAGACAGCAGAGATACGTTAAAGGGGAAAACCTTGAAAGATACTATTCATTCTCTTATTTTTCAGATGTTTGTATTTAAGTAACAAATACCTTAATAGTAATCAGAAGCTCTTTGAGATATTTTTAGAAAGACCACTGATTTATTTTTTAAAAGAACTTTATTGGTTCCTTAGAGTAGAGAAGGAAAGTAGGGGTGCAATATGTCAGGTGTGGAGCCAGTTATCCATCTATTAAATGCAATTTCAAGTGTCTTAAAATAATAATTGCCTTATTGCATTTTAATATTTAACAAAAGTAGATTAATGACTTATACTATAACAGTTATTTTGTACATTGCCAAAGCAACCCTTTTTTGCCAATTAAAGTCTGGCTAAACTGTTCCGGTGTTTCTTTCTTAATTCATCAATCATGAAACCACACTTTTAAAACTAAGTTATGTAAACTTAAGACAGAAGTCTAAAAATGGTACAAGAATATTCTGTTTTTAAAGAAAAACCTAAAAATGAATATGATGTTATTTAAATATCTAGCAATCATAGAACCATAAGAAAAACAGAAAAGCATATTGGACTGGGCAATTTTAAATTGCAAATCAAGGTCAAATTTACTTTCAAATGGAAAATATGTATTATCACCTCATTTCTACCAGAAATTCCAAATGTTTAATGGTATTTCTTTAGGATTTACTGTAAACTCAGTTTTCAAACAAAAGAAAGCCTTTGAAAAGGTAAGAAAACTATTTAATAGAAATGAAAAAATTTCTCTTACTGCTAATACTGTGAATACTGTTTGGAGGTGCTCTGATCAGATATTTTAATATCAAGCTCAAGAACTGATGTGGAGCCTTTGATTATGTTTAGTTGATAAACACAATCTGAACATGTGAACATATTCACACACATAGCACACCACAGCAACCCCCTGTAAAAATTGGTGAAGAAAATGCAACAGTGTATAGTCTATTTAAAGAGTAAATTGACTTTGATTATGAAAAATAGCTGTTTTTCAACCTTTATATAAAATCTCTTCAGGAAATATTGGAATTTTTTTATGCAAAAAAAAAAAAATCCAGGGCTTGTAGTGTACATAGAATATGTCATTCATTCAGAACATAGCAATATGCGTCACATGCATTGTCAGCAATATTTGAGAGCTGGACCAATGGTTTTTTGATGGATACTATAACAGATCTATGAAGGAGCATAGATGGTTTGCACCTGTTCCTGAAATCAGAAACTGGAAAAGGTTGCAGGTGTTTCAATTTT
>CAUYMX010072674.1:0-58503 GCA_963573855.1 Lepilemur septentrionalis
CATGTGCCACCATGCCCGGCTAATTTTTTTCTATATATATATATTTTAGTTGGCAAATTAACTTCTTTCTATTTTTAGTAGAGACGAGGTCTCGCTCTTGCTCAGGCTGGTCTCGAACTCCTGACCTTGAGCGATCCTCCCGCCTCGGCCTCCCAGAGTGCTAGGATTACAGGTGTGAGCCAACCGTGCCCGGCCATCTCCTTGTCTTTTGAAGCTCTGAAACCAGTCATTGACTTCTGCCATCTAGAATTGAAAATCCTGGATGGCATCTTCTTCCGATAGAAGGCTATTTCATTTACATTGCAATTCTGTTGTTCAGTGTAATCACTTCCATCAATGATCTTAGCTAGGTCTTCTGAATAACTTGCTTCAGCTTCTACATCAGCACTTGCTGCTTCACCTTGCACTTTTATGTTATAGAGATGGCTTTTTTCCTTAAACCTCATGAACTAATCTCTGCTAGCTTTAAACTTTTTTTCTGTAGCTTCCTCACCTCTCTCAGTCTACAAAGAATTAAAGATAGTTAGGGCCTTGCTCTGGATTAGGCCTTGGGTTAAGGGAATGTTGTGGGCTGGTTTGCTCTTCTACCCAGACCACTTAAACTTTCTCCATAACAGCAGTAAGGCTGATTCTCTTCTTACCATTTGTGTGTTCACTGGATTAGCACTTTCAATTTTCTTTTCTTTTGCATTCACAACTTGGCTAACTATGTGGCACAAGAGGCCTAGCTTTCAGCTTAGCTTAGATTTTTGTATTTCTTCCTCACTAAGTTTAATCATTTCTAGCTTTTGATTTCAAATGACAGACTGTGGACTCCTCCTTTCACTTTAACACTTAGAGGACATTATAAGGTTATTAACTGACATAACTGCAATATTGTTGTGTCTCAGGGAATAGGGAGGTCTTAGGAGAGAGTGAGAGAGATGGGGGAATGGCCTGTCAGTGGAGCAGTCAGAACACACACAACATTTATCAATTAAGTTTGCCATTTTATATGGGCATGGTTCTTGGTGCCCCAAAATAATTACAATAGTAATATCAAAGATCACAGATCACCATAAGAGACATAATGATTATGAAAAGGTTTGAAATAGTATGAGAATTACCAAAATGTGACACAGAGACACGAAATGGGCACAGGCTGCTGGAAAAATGGCACTGATAGGCTTGCGCAATGAAGGGTTGCCACAAACCTACCATTTGTAAAAAATGCAATGTCTGTGGAGTACAATAAAGGTGAAGTGCAATAAAACGAGGTATACCTATTCAGCGTTTATTTGGGGGATAATAAATGGTCCCAAAATTGCTTAGGGTGGTGATCACACAACTCTGTGAATATACTAAAAATTATTTAATTATATCATTTTACTTAGCAAAATTGAATGGTATATACAAAAGAAAAAAAAACTGTTAAAATAGAAGAAATATCCCATATGCTCAAGAAGGAATGATGGCAAAGCATGGAATTTGGAAATCCTGAATTTAGAAAAGAACTTAGAGGCCATCTCCTCTGACCTCCCACACATCCAAGTGCTCCTAAAGAAAATCAGAGGCGTGTGTGGACTGATGCTACAAGTTTCATTCTCACTTTGGGTCCTTGATGTGATGTACCAATTATTTTATCTTTCTTTACACTGCCCACAATTATGCTAATCCTTTATGACAGTCTCCCTGAGACACCTCCAAAACTTCATTCCCCTTCCTCTGATCAGTTCTCTTACTCCACTGAGAAATATGTTGTCACCAGCAATTATTTATCTTACTGACCAGCCCTTACTCTCTCCATATCTCTATGCATTTCCTCTCATCTCCGTGAGAGAATCCCTTCTGTTCAAGATCAAAGGCATCCTCCCTTGGCCTTCCATCCTTGGTCTCCTGCCACTTCCCATCTCTTCTCTCCCCACCACCTCATGATCCAGATATTTCAAACCATTTGGATCCCTGATAAGAAATGCTGTTCCTACTTCCATGGCTTTTGCATATATGACTCTCCACCCCTATCCTGACTGTCCTCCTTGTTGACCACTGCTTAGTGAACAGCAGGGTCCACAAGAAACTCCTACTTATCCCTCAAATCTGTTCAACATCACCTTCTCCCTGAAATCCTCTCTGATTCCATTCCTAGCCTCCTCCCACCCTTAACTTCGCATCAGTTTTTCTCTCTCTACTAGTTAGAATTTGACCCATGTTCCTTTGCACATATTATACCAAATTGCCATCATAGATTTGTTTACATTTTGGTCTCTTTAAACTCCGAGCTCTTTGAAGGAGGAAGTATTTCTCCTTGCTCGCTCTCTCAGCATCTACATGACTGGTGCACACCAGATGCTTGTTGAAACAGTTGCAGGAATCTAATTACATCACCCTAATTGATGGTTATCTAGTCCTAACCTGAATGTTTTCAGTGATAGGGCACTTGCTCCTTTTTGAGGTAGCCTATTTCAAGTTTGGAACATTGTAATTATTAGGAAAGTCTTCCTTATATTGAGCCCAAATATTCTTTCCTTTAATGTTCACTCATTGATCCTGGCTCCACTTTGTAGAACATATAAATCAAGCTATCTCCTCTCTAACACAATAGTTCTATCAAATGGTTGCTGATCACATTTGTACCTTTCTCCTCCTTTCTTCTCCTCTGATCACACACAGAGTAAAAGCATTTTCTCTTCTTCAGGCTAAATATTTCCACTTCCTTAAGGCATTCTTGTTAAAATGGCCTCCGGATCTCCCATGGTTCTTCTTTACTTCTGTGGGATGCTTTCTTTTAGTAGTTCGTCAATGTCCATATCCAGTGGCTCATAGAACTGGTCCCAGTCCCTGGTTGTGGTCTGAAGGGAGAGAAGAGAGCAGGGCTCGAGGGTCACTTGATCAGGAATGATGCTCCTGTCCGTGCAGCCTTGGGCTTTCTGTGAACCGTGTCACATCGTTGTAGTAGAAAACTTCCAGGTTTTCTCAGATGACTTGTGACATGGTCAATCTCACCCTCCAATGCCAACCTTGTTCAAGAATTCACCTGGAGTGTTGAAATGGTCAAGTGAGACCAACGATGATGCCATCACCCCATTGGATTCCTAGAGGTTGGAAAGGAGGAAATGAAGGAAGCCAAAGCCAAACAAGAACAGGGATGGAGATGTTGGTGTTTTTGCAGCCACTTTATCATTTCACTAAAGCTTCATGGTGCAGCACCTTTGTGGGCAGGGACCATGGCTATCTGACTCATCATTGTATCCCTGTAACCAGTACAGTGCCTGGCACATCATAAGCACTTAGCAAGCATTTGTGAACAAGGGACCAATCCACAGACCGTTTCATGAACAGGCCACAGGAATATTTAAGCCTGGCAGTGTATTACAATGGGGAAAAAGAATCCATTTGTAAGTATGTGGGGTGCTGGGTGTGTGTGGACTCAAAGGTGGAGGTGTTTAATTATAGCAATGATTTTCAAACAATGCTCTGAGGACAGGGTCTCAGGGAGGGGGGCAGGGGACGCAAGTGAGTGAAGTCTCAGGCCCCCATCCCACCAGACCTAGAACAGCTCCACTTCTAGCTGTTTTGTGTATTGGGTTTCCACATAAATTTTCTTTTGAATACATGGCTCCTTGGCTAAAAATCACATTAATATTACTAGATTTTGATGTTGCTTCAGGAAGAGATTAAGATTTAGGTTAAAATGACAGTGAGGAGCCATCATGTCTGTCTCTCCCACATCTGAGCAGTAGCATCTGGCTGCTGCCTGTGCACTCCTAGGGACAGGGAGCTCCAGGCTTCAGCACATGGCCTGCTGGCCCAGGCCTCCTAGACAGCAGAAACACCACGGGGACACTCTGCTTGTCAGGAAGTAAAGCAGTTTTTTTTGAGCTCTGCTGGGCAGACACAAGCTAAACAAGACCCTCTTCTAGAATATTCTCATTCTTTAGGCTCAAGAAGTACCTGCTCCCACCAGACATTTTCAGACTCCCCATCCTCATTCTGCTTTGGCTGTATGCTTGGCATCAGCACCTACATCTTTGCCTCTCTTGAACCTGCCTCATCATTACCTGCGTGGAAAGTGGGAGATCAGTTTATGACATTGAGATGGTTGTGAACCTACGACCTTTAACCAGGTGAAAAAACGCAGGAGTGAAGCAGAGGAACATGGAGATGTGCCATACTTCTGCAAGACTAGCCGATACAATGAATGGAAACAAAGCACCCACCCACCCCAGGAAGAAAAGGAACAGATGTAGCTCTTGAGAGCAGACTTGAAAGAGAGCCTGTTCTGTCAATGCCATCTTATCCGTATGTCATCGGAGACTGTTGTCTTCTTCCAATATGAGTCTTAGCTAGAGAAGATGAAGAATGAGAACCACAGGCTATCTCAGTGGGTAGATTGAGCTTCAAATCCAGCATCTCTCTTAAAGAAGAGACAAAAAAAATGCATCTTCCAGATGTACCAGAACCATTTTATTTAGGAAAAGTCCTAAATTCCTGTCTTTCGGACCTCCCCAAAGGATCACAAGCTTGAGATAACACATTTTTAAAGATACTAATTCATAGTTTGAGTTTTTCTCCACGGCGGCAAGGCTGTGACAGATAGTGTTTTGCTCTAAGTCAAAGCTACATCTACTCAAATGAAAATTTGAGCACATCTCAGCCCCGAATGACATCTCAGGACCAAAACATGAGCTTCAAATGGCACCAGGGTAAATACTCAATGTTTTCATAGTCTTTGTCCAAAATAAACATTTGAAAAATCCCAGAGGTTTTAGTTTCCTGAAGTAAAGAAAAATCATATTTCCAGCTGTCATTGGAAAATATCACACAAAATCCCACGTTTTTATCTTCCCAAATATTTTTACAATTACTAAATACTTAAAGGACTATTTTCATTTGTTTTTATGCTGGTGAGCTGTTCATACAGAAAGCACTTACGTCAGGAGTCCTAAGGTATTAACACAGATCACATAAAGCTATAGGAGAGGCTTCCTTACTTTACTCTCTTGGTTTTTGGGTGAAGTAAGAGTCTGATATAATTGCCCATGTGGTCAGTAAACGTGCCAAAGCACAATCTTTTGTCTTCACTATAGAGAATGTTTTATAAACACATGATGATCAGCATATGCTGACTTTCAGAAATATTAACTGCAAAATTGGCAGCAAGCTACAGCATTTGCAAAAATCCATATGTTCATTAAATTATTTTATTTGTGGGATTTCTTTGTTGGCCTTTTTTGTTGTTGTTGTTGCCACTTACAGTATTTGAAAGCAGTTTCTGTATCTTTTCTTCCCGAGACCTTTGGGGTCCTTTAGAATTTTAACTGAAATATGATTATCCAATTTCTTTGCTGAAATTCATTTTTGCAAGTCAAGATTTCAGAACATATCCTGAAGTTTGTAAGAGTAGTTGAGATTTAAAACTTTTTCGTTGTTCAGCAGTTTTGCTTAATTTGTAAAACACACAAAAACTGTGGCACATTATTGTCCTTTAATAACTGGGATGATATGTATATCTTAGTAGATATAACACAGACGATCTTTCAGGATTTGGCACTATGAAGTCATAGAACTGGAAGAGACCTGGGAAGGTTATCTCATCCCAATATTTGTCTTCAGATTCTGTAGGACCACCCCAGAGAAATGAAAATTTATTCTATTTTTAAAGCTCTCCTCAGAGATGTTTCTCCTCCTTGACAATTTGTGTCATCATGAGCACCCTATTGCCTGTATAAATCTACATCCTTATTTTTTTTTCAGATTTCTTTACACTCATTAAACAATTTAAAAAAAAGAAAGCCACCCTGCAGCTCATTTGGTGTTACCATTTCCGTTTTATGGATGAAGACAGTGAGACATAGGCTTTAAGTGGCTGGCCTCAAGCCTTGTTAGAGATATGAGTCACATTTGGGAGTGAGAACACAGAGCCACAGCCTTCATTCCTGAGCTGTTTCCTCAACTCTACGTTTTTCTTTAACACATCAAACAGCCAAAGCAAAAACAATCACATCTGAGTGACCAAACAGTGGCAATCAGACGTGCACAAGCCAATGGCTACTGTGGAAAGGATTCCACCACCTACAGAGCAATGCCCCTCTGTGCTCGGGCAGATACCAAGCTTTCATTGGGTTGGTTTCCTAATTTCACCAAAAGAAAATTGAAAGGTAATTGTCAAGAAAAATGATGCATTTTGCATTGCTTTAACTCCAAACATGAACAAGTGAAATTCAGCTGCTACCAAAAAAGCAAATTCCTTAGCTCATTTGCAACAAGCAGTTCACATGAAACTGGCTGGCTCTGCCACTATTGTTCTCGTATCGCTACCCCTGGACAGCTTTAATTAATATCAGAAACAGCACAGGAAACATCCTTTAATTATTCCTTCTATGTTTGGAGAAAATGTAGCTTACTAAAAACAAAGTAAACTACAAGCCTTTGAACTTGAGTGTTATCTTTGTCCTTTGGCTTGCTGGGGTTTTGTGTTATCGGACATGATAATTTGTTTTCAATGATACCCTTGATGAAATTAATTGAGTTTCAGACTAGCATACATTTCCTTTTGCTGATACTTTCACTCTTGGCAAGGTCTTATCTGGGCAGTTAGTCCTGTTCTCGTCTGGTTCTGTCTGCTGAGATTCAATAGCTGCAGGATTGTTGTTGTTTTAAACAAAGATGTTTACTTTTGTTATTAATATAATATTCAATTCACTTCCCCTATTTATCTTCCCATAACGCAGAGACAACTCCCTTCTTTTTTGATGGAGATGATGGTTTTGGACTCACTGCTAAGTTTCCTTAGAAACACCCCACCAGATCTTTCCAAATATATCATCATCATAAGGGGAAATCCATTTCAGACACTCCTATCTGTACACTTGGCTTGAATTCAATTGATATATAACTTCTAGCTCCTAGATTTGGATTTGTCAGGGGAGGGTGGGAGAAAAATCATGAATAGATCCTTGAAGATGGAAGCCTAGGGCATGTGTTAGAGCAACACGTACACTGTGGGCCAGCACATTGAGCGTGTGAGAATTCTGGGTCATTCTGTCAACAGAACAATAAGAACAAGAGTAAGTCATGATATCTTCTTAGAAACAGTTTTTTTTTTTCCAAAATTAGGAACCATGCTTGAGTTTTACATATTTCCCACAGGGAAGAAAAGGAGACATTTCCCTAAATCGCTCATCAGTGGTGGGTATGAATGTGTGTGTGTGTTCTTCCTGTAAACTAACTATAAAATTAGGCATCAAATTATCAATTAAATTAATGAATGGCCACTTGTACCCACATAAAGTAAAGAGATTCAGTTATTTGGTCCTGGCCACTTTTGTCTACTTAAGTCATCATATAGTTTGTGTGCTGGGTATATGAAGGCCTCTGCAAAACCACAGTCAAAGCAGTCAAATAAGCTATTGCTAAAATCCACCAGATATCTCCTACTCTAAATTTTCTTGCTGGTCCTCTGAGAAAATGCATTATTTGAAAGTAAAAATTAATTTAGACTGAGAAATTTTCTTATATACCTAGCTGTATTCTGCTAAGTAATGCAGCCAGAAGTTGAATGAATTCCCCCAACTTTAGGAGTTTAAAAATACAAAATAGTGATATCAACACACACACCCCTATGTAAACATACATATCAATTTACTCAAAAGGTACAAGCAATGACTTAAGATCAATAATTAACAAGGGGATGTTTCTTACTAATAAGGCTTCCCTACTAAGTCCCTGTGCCTTTTGCCACACGGAAGGGATAGCCCAGAGCAGTTTTGTGGAAGTCAAGTTTACTCCTGATCTGTTATTACTGCTATCAACCAGATTATCTCCTCTGGTGGGGGATGACGATGATGATAAGAAAACTGGAAAACACTCGAATTTGACAGTTACCCCCAAAACTAAGTAGAGCTTTGGGTTAATAGTTTTGAGACATATGAAAGCTTTTTTAGTTCAGGTACTTCTGGGGACTCATTAGCTGAGATCCATTAGCTAAAACAGCCAGACAGAGTACTCTGCACTGAAGTTTATTTTGCTTCAATCTGTTCTTCACAGTCCTCTCCCTCGCCTTGGTTCAGCCAGGCCGGGCTTCCATATTTCCTTTTAACTCTTAAGTGTAAAATATAGCAAAATGCACAGAAGAATGTAGAAGAATATACAAGTTTAGTAAATATAAAGATAAAGCCCGTGTTACCACTATCTAATCAAGAAATAGAACGTTATCAGTCCCCTGGGAGCTCACCTGGTGCCCCATTCCCCTTATCACAACTGTCTCTTTCCCTTGTTAAATAACCACTATCATATCTTCTCTGAGAGTATTTCCTTCCAAACACTCTCTCAGTCAATTTTTGTAAATCTGACCATTGGCATATGCATCCCTAAACAATACTGTTGACTTTTGAATGAGTTGAACATTATAGAAATGGTATCACACTGTAAGTCTTTCCATGTTTCTGGGTCCTTGAACTCAACATTACATTTTTAAATCCTTTCATGTTTGCAGGTAGATGTGGTTCATTCATTTCCATTGTGTTCATATACCAAAATAAATTATTTATCCTAATTATCCTATTAGAATTGGATATTTGGATTATTTCCAGTTTTTGGCTACTCTAATAATAGGTGCTGTGAAGATTCTTGTCTGGAAACCCTGGCACAGACATGCTTCCATTTCTCTGGAGGATATACCTGGATGTGAGATTGTTGAGTCACAGAGAATACATATTATATTCAACTGTGCTAGATAATGCCAAAGTATACTCCAAAACGATTGCACTGACAGTCCTACAAGCAGTGAATGAGAATTCTAGTTTATTCTACAGAATTCTAGAGAATTCCATATCCTTGCTAACACTTCGTATTCTCAGACTTTTTCATTATTGCAGAAATAATGGGTGTATAGTATTTCATTGGGGCTTTAATATGTATTTTCCTGATTAGCAATGAGGTTGAACACTTTTCATATGTTTATTTGCCATTTGGATTTTTTCTTTTGTAATGTGCTCATTCAAAATCTTTACTTTTTCTTAGCTTGTCTCTTTTTTCATATTGGTTTATAGCAGTTCCTTATGTATTCTAGACACTAATCCTTTCCAGGCTTGTATGTTGCACATAGCTTTCACTGATTACTTACATTTTTACTCTTCTAATGATGTCTTCTGGTACATAGAAAGTTTTTACTTTAACGTAGTTAAATTTATTAATTTGTCTCTTTGTGGTTAAACAATATTTTGTTTAAGAAATTCCTTCTCAACTTTAAGAATAATGAAGATTATTCTCCTATAGTATAGTATGTCATAAAAGTTTTATAATTATGACTTTCTCACTTAAGTTGTCTTATCCTACTATAATTCATTTTTGTGTGTATGAGTCTTATTAATTTTTTAAAATATTGACCCAAATGTCTTAGCACCATTTATTGAAGTCTCTCTGTTCCAAACAAAGTTGTTGCTCCATCTAGAACCCTTTGGACTGATTTTTAAAATTTTTGAATAAGTATATTTGTCAAAGAGGATGGCAAGGTTTGTGGCTTGAGCAAGAGAAAGCATAGAGATGTTATTGACTGAGATGGAAAAAACTGAGCAGATTGTAGGGGGAGAAATCAAGAATTTGGTTTTGAATTTGTCAAGTTTGAAATGCCTATTAGACATCCAAGTAGGTATGTTGAGTAAACTAGTTGGCTCTGTGAGTCTGGAGCTCAGAAGAGAGGTTGAGACTGGAACTATAAATTTGGGATGTGTCAATATATAGATGATATTTAAAGCCATGAGACTGAATGAGCTTCCCCTAAATGGAGAAGTCCTAGGACTGATTGCTAGAGCTCTTCAACAGTTACCATTCAAGAGAGGAGGAGGATGTGTCATAGGAAAGGGGATATCTCATAGGAGGAGCCAGTGAGGGAAGTGAAAAACTATGAGATACTGGTTCTTAGAAGCCACATGAAAAAAAAAAGCAAGCTCATCAGTCTTATGCAAAAAGCCATGCAGAAGACTCACCAAAAATAGGTTTTAGGAGGAGATTGGCCTGTGGAACTTTATTTATCCCTCAACATGAAGCAACAGAGTCCACAGAGTACTGAGGCCTGAAGTTACATTTCAAGATTTGCCTTCAGTATTTTCTACAGTTAACTTGGAACATCAGAAAAGAAAATGAATCCTAGTTAATGCATTTTGGTCCTATTATTTACTATAAAGATTTAGTTTTTGCTGAGAAAGATGGAGCCAGAGCACAATGAGTTTCTGACAGCTGTTGAGGTCATAAGGTTATGCAGTGCTAGGTGTAGAGCACAGGTGAACCACGAAGACATCTCAATGTTTCTATTCCCCAGGTGATTTAACGCCATTGCAATTGCTAGAAATAACTCCTCTAGGGCCATCAGTTATTGATTTTTTTTTTTTTACTACTTTTGGAGGAACTTCCAGAACACGAAGTCAAAGAGTTAGTGATTTGGGGTCACCTTCTGCAGTAGAATGATTTGGTATTTTTCCCCTCACCTTTCTTATTTAATATCATCTTTTAACCACAAAAGGGAATTTTCATGGTCTTTGGTGGTATTGTATAAATTTATAAAAAAAGTAAGATTATTAATGTGGGAAGTGGGGGAAATTTTATGCTTCTAGGCAACACTGTGAAACAGTATCAGTATTTTTGTTCTTTTAAAAAAGTATTCTAGTTACATACTACAGTGATTTAGGCCACCAGGATTGGCCAAGAGGAATTCAGCAGTAATAAACCTCATTTTGTCGAGAGTCTACTTGTTCCCCATCTGCACGCTGCTGTGATTCACTCAGAAGTGGTTGAGTATAGAGTAAACAGCCAGGGTTTTCCAGACAACACAGGGACTAACAGAAAGGGCCACTTCACTTTCACTTGGCATTGGAATTTATTGGGAAATTTGGGGAGCTGGGCAAATACTAAAAAGAGGGATGCTGGTGAACTGGGGTGAATAGGTGAGAGTCACTGGTGGAAGGTAGTATGTGAGGTATGAGTGAGGGCTGCCAGACAGGAGGGGACAATAGGTCAAAGGAAACACACAAAAAAGGTTGCTCCTCAAGTTGAAGGTGGCTCACAAGACCAAAAGCACTTTTAAAACATATGCAGACTGATGATTAACACTCACTGCATTTCACTATGATTTTTACAGAGCTGTCCAAATGTTTCAACACCTGCTTCACATGAGGGAAAATGCTCTTGTAAACAACAGTGAGTCATTACCCAAGGCCTGTAAAAAAGGTGCTCTGGGGTATATGCATGTTTTCTCCAGGCTCACTGTGATGGACAGTGACGGAAGATACAGCATAACCTTCTTTGCTCAGAAATGTTTGCTGAAAAAGAGGAAAATCTAGGGAAAAAAAAAAAACAGGGCACGTATTATATACCTAAGCACATAAATAAATCCCTTATGTATTTATGTAGGTGGAAAACATGATAATTACATTTCCAAATGGTTTTTGAAAGCCCTACAAATATATACTTAAAAAGTCATAGCAATGGATGGAGACTGGACAGCTCATTAATTGTCAGATAAAGAGGCATTCCCTTTGGGTCCCTTGTTCCAAGAAGGATGAGGCCAGAAGCAATTTGATTGAATAGCAAAAAGGCATCCTTTGTGAATAGGTGAGATTGCAAAATCCATAGTGCAACTTTTAGGATCATTATTCATTTATTTACTCTGTCAGTCAATGCTTCTTGAGTGTCTGTTATGAGACAGGTACATTAATAGGGTAAGAACTGAAAATATTAAGAGTAATATAACATTGCCTGGCCTCAAAAAGCACGTCATATAGGG
Organism: Lepilemur septentrionalis; assembly: GCA_963573855.1. NCBI lineage: Eukaryota > Metazoa > Chordata > Mammalia > Primates > Lepilemuridae > Lepilemur > Lepilemur septentrionalis. The sequence goes on from CAUYMX010072674.1 coordinate 11,759, forward strand.
GAAGAAAGACAGATGATCCTAAAGGATAACACAATGTCATGATGGCTATAAGAGAGTTTATAAGAAGCTATGGAAGTACAGAGTAGAGAAAGAATATAAACTGGGGTAATAATAATGCCTTCTATTTGAATAGCTCTAAATGATTTGGACAAAACAGCTCCTTGGTTGAAACCATGCTAAATGGCCAAATTCTTTAATCAAAATGAAGACCTAGGCAATATTTACCGTTTTTTTTTTAAATAGTGACAATGTTCTTGCACTAAGGGATTGTTTTGCAATCCTTTATAAATTTTTAATATTTTTGCTCATATTCAGAGCTTTTTCTTATATCTTTTAAATTTCTAATTTATTCTAGCCAGTCACACTAAAAAGTAAGCTTCATGAGGGTGAGGAATATTTCTTTTTTGTTTACAATTTTATTTATAATACTTTTTGCTGTACTTGACACATAGTAGTTTTTCAATATATAGTAGTGAAAAAATGAATGATTTCACTATGCACAATTTATAAGGAATAGGAGTTCACATCTTCTAGTCCAGCTCTTTCTGGCACATTCTTCACTTCCAACTGAGATAGTGTGATGTAGCACTTTTGGAATCTTTGTAGGATACCCTAGAAATTCAGTTCCAAGCCCCAAACAATCCATTTTAAGGGCAATGAAAATGTAATGTTTCCATTCATCCCCTGAATACAACATGACCATGCACTATATTGCTTTTTAAAGATTCCCTGCAGTGGTCTGTACATGGTAACATCAATTGTCTCCAGGGAAGGGAACTGAGTGTGTTGGGGGCAAGCCTGGGAAGGAGATTTGCTTCTTTTCACTGTATATTCTTTTGAATATTTTGACTGTTGTACCATGTGATTCTATTACCTGTTTAAAGAAAGAATTTTTTAAACACGGTGTTTCTGTAAACACTGTGAACCTTTGCCAAATTCGTCTTGTCTTTTAGGGAATTCCATCAGATAACCTATATATACACTCAGCGCTAGACTTGATTTTAAGTCCGTATATCATTCTGTATTTATTTATTTATTGAAGTATACTTTACATATCATGCCTTTACTCCATTTTAAGTGTACAATTAAATGATTTTCAGTGAATTTACCGAGGTGTCCAATTAATCACATAAATCAGTTTTAGAGGAATTCCTTTCTCCTATTGAGACCCCTCAATCCGCTCCCCAACTACTTTTCAAGCATGTCCCACCCCGCCCCCCGACCCACCCCCGCCCGCCGACGGGGGGTTTGCCCCCCCCCCCCCCGGGGGGGGCGGGGGCCACCCCCCCGCCCGCCCCCCCGGCGGGGGCCCCTGTGGAGGGGTGGGATATGCTTGAAAAGTAGTTGGGGAGCGGAATTAGGGGTCTCAATAGGAGAAAGGAATTCCTCAAAAACTGATTCATGTGATTAACTGCACACCTCGGTAAATTCACTGAAAATCATTTAATTGTACACTTAAAATAGAGTGTTGGTTGTACGTAGATACAGTTGGAGTAATAGGAATTTGATTCTATAGCCATGAAAAATAGTATGCTTTGAATACTATCAGTTGAATGTATACAGATTTAATGGGCATAAAATAATTTTATTCATCTTTATCTCAGACATATTACTGTCTTTACTACTTAAGCATATAATCACTTCTATTTAATTATCAGACAACTCTCTGAAAAGTAATGCTTATGTTAATGATCATAAAAATATACATACTTAACTGTAGAAAATTTTTAAAAATGGAAAAATACGTAAAAGAAAATATGCTGTCATATAATCTCACCACAAGAGATAACTATTATTATTTGATTAATAATTCTTGTTTATATCTTTATATACTTAAATTTCCCCACCCCTTTGCTCATGTATGTATATATATATGATGACTTTTTGAGAAGAATATGCCAATTGTCTAGGACTACATTTCAGAAAAATATTGTCTCTTTTCTCAAAACTCTGAATTATAATTCAAGATTATATTGTGACTTAGGAATTTCTCAGTTTTTTAAATAATTTATAGACAAAAATGTGACAAATATCATAGGAAAAATTTGTAGTGAGGCTTTTTGTTCAACTATACTTGTGTTTATGTGGGTAATATTAGTAATTTATATACATAAGAAATGGAGATTCATGATTAAAATTAGTAAATATTCTAAAACTTTAGTTAAAAAGTTAGTAATATACCAATTTGACTTTTATTAAAACACTTAAGAACTAAAAATGGATATGTACAATTTTCAAACTGTTCTGATAAGTGGGAGAACTGTCATTGAAATTTATATTCAAGGACTGATTCCCTGGGAAGAGAGTCTTTAATAGAGCTCTCCTTTCTTAACAGACTGAGAAGAAATAGCACTAGTAGAACCTGATATTTATTGTTACTATTATGTTTTTATAGATTGGGAAATATATTTAACTATCTGTAGCAATTCTATTGAAAACATCAGTATTGTTGATTCTAATTGTTGAATGAATGAACAAAATTATAATCTTACTTAAATCATGAGCAAAAATGAAAATATGTAGAGAATTTTATCCTCCATTTTGTTTTTCTGTCATAAACTTTGAGCTAATTTTATTCTTTAAAATTGTTGCATATTACTTATATTATACTTAATTATCTAATTGATTTTAATTATACATAAATTGAGTTATTTTATTTTCATTATTTCTTAAACTCACTTATCACTTTTGTTAGAATAATTTCAATGTTAATAGCATTGGTAAGTCAAATGTGAGAAACGTCAGGTATTAGAAAGGTTGGTTTAATAAAAAGGTGTTGAGGGAGAGTATTTTCTTTACCATGAAATTTCTAAATAAAATGTACCAGCTTGTGCTTCACTTAAATTGCAAATACATTTTTCTTTTGAATATTAAGTATTGACGGCTGTGAGTCGTTGGATTAGCAGTTCTATGGAGGGAAGACAGAAAAGCCATTTTTCCATAATGTCTCATTAATTTTCAGACCACGTAACACACGTACACATATACATATATACACCATGTACTCTTATACGCTTTTTATTGGAATAAGGATAGTAGGTATATAATTTGAATTTGCCCAGAGGTATGTTTCCTGTAGCAAATGGCCAGTAGTTTGTGGGACTTCCCTGAGGCTTTTATTAACACACTGCTAGATCTCCATAACTGCATAGGGAGATGTTGCTCGTGGTCCAGCTGGCCAATTTATTGAAACCAGGACAAAACCCCAGTTTCTATTTAATTATCTGTGACATTGCTACAACCCTAAGAAATTGGGTTGCCTGGTAATTTTGCTGCATTGCTGAAATCTGTTACAAGGTGAAAATGGTGAATTCAAGAAATTTATTGAGTTACAGTCCTGGAATAAAACTTTAATGCCTACTTCATTCATCTCCCTACTTTATTCTTATGTCTCCAATCCCAAGAAGATAGATAACTTGTTTTTATCTTTAAGGAATGAGAGTCTATAATCTTATTTGAAACCCAAGTTTCATGTCTCCCTCTCAGTCAGAACATTCTTCCAAGTGTCTGTACAAAGTTTAGCTAAATTGCTATTTATTACTTCTCATTGAAAATGAATCGAACTTTCACCCATGTAATCTCCTGAAGACTTAATGTCTATTATCAGAATAAAAGCAAATGTGTGTTACAGTCCTGCTATGTAAACTCCTATGTTTGTGATATGAGACAATTTCAAATTCCATGGTTCTGTCTTAAACACTGTGTTTAACAGAAGCCTCTTTAGTACTGAGATAAAGAATTATATGAATAATCTAGGTTGCCTCTAAGTACTACTCTTGTCTTTTCTTAAAATACTGCCAGAAGATACAATTATTGATATACTATTTCTGCTTAAATTACACAAAAGTTATAATTATATCTACCTTCTAAATTCATCAAACTATTTTGAACTTCAATTGAATGTTATTAGATGTCAATTATCCTGCCCAAATTTGGCACATGCCTATTAATATATATACTGAGCACATCTATTTATATTTAAGTTTGTTTTAAAATTTTTTCATATAGATAATTATTCTATCTGTATATAATTCTATCTTTATAATATAATAGTCTTTTGAAGTGATAGAGATTTTAAAAAAATTAGTAGCTAGTCTTTATATTTATAAATGTAGCTACCAGTTTGGTGATCTTCATTAGTTTGTATACATCAGGTTTCCTTCTGCTTCAAGGACTTCCTTTAACATTCTTGTACTTTATGCATGCTGATTACAAATTCATTTGGGGCGTTTGGCATTTTAAATATTTTTAAAAGCCTTCATTTTTGAAAGACATTTTTGCTGGCTAAAGAATTCTAGATTGGCAGTTCAGGGTTTCTTCATATATTTTTTTTCAGTATTAGTTTTCCCACTGTCTACCAGAATACTTTTAATTTTTTTCAATAAGAACTTTATTTTTACTCTTCTGCATGGATTATGTCTTTTTGCTTTAGCTGTTCTTAAGATTTTTCCTTCTTGTTAATTTTAAGTAATTTGTGATGTGCCTGGTTATAGTTTTTTGTGTATTTTTTATGCCTGAGATTGTTGAAATTCTAAGAACTGCATATATATATGATTTTTCCATATCCTTGTCTGCCTTTTTTTTTTTTTTGATTAAAGCAATCCTAGTGGGTATGAAGTAGTATATCATAGTGGTCTTGATTTGCATTTCCCCAATGACTAATAATGTTGAGTATCTTTTTATGTGAAGCATTTTTCAAGGAAAAACATCCTACACTACCTGTGTCCTAAGAATGACTATTCCATATAGTTTCCTGATTTTTAGTTGTTTCAGAAGAGAGGGAAAATCCAGTCCATTATCATCACCTCCCCCTCAAAAGTTAATGTCCATTACTACTACAATATTTAATAAAATGATTATATTGGAGAATTCACAAAGATTAACCAAAATTACATTACCTTTCTGTTTCAAAACAAGCCTAACAGCTGTATATATATATATATATATATATATATATATATTGCAGCCCAAACCAATGCAAAAATATTATTCTAATGAGAGTTGCCTGATGTAGACTCAGGAAAAAAGATTTAAAACAAGACAGCTCCGACAAGATTTGCCTTTAAATCCATAATTGCAAGTGCTTGCAAATGTTACATTGACCAAAACACAGACACCATTTTCCCTAATATTTTTCTTTTCACATGTTTATAAATTGTAATTTTCTTGGCTAATTACTTAACTCCCTCATATAACATGAATATATTAGTAAGAGTGACCAACTGAAACTATCGCTTTAGGAACCTATGGATAAAATTACTGTCTCTCGGTGTTTCAAGATGCTGTGGGTTGAATTGTGCTCCTCAAAATACCTGTTAAATAAAGTTCAACTCTCAGTATCTGAGAACATGACCCGATTTGGAGATAGGATTTTTACAGAGTTAATCAAGTTAAAGTGAGATATTAGGGTGGACCCTCATTCAATATGACTGGTGTACTCTTAAAAAGGGAACATTTAGACACGGAGAAAGATGCAGATGAGGACGATGTAAAGACACCGATACAAGATGGGTGTCTGAGGCCAAGGAAGGAGGCATGGAACAGTTTCTTTCGTCAGAGCCCTCAAAAGGACGCAACCCTGCTGACACCTTGCTAGGCTTTGGATATAGTTTGGCCCCACCGAGTCTCTTGTTGAAATTTGATCCCTAATGTTGGAGGTGGGGCCTGGTGGGCGTTTGAAATGCTGAGGGGGATCCCTCATGAATGGCGTGCTGCTCTTCTTGCAGCAGTGAGAAGTTCTCTCTCAGTTAGGAGAGAATCGGTTGGTGAAAACAGCCGGGTACCTCCCGTTTTCTCTTGCTTCTCCTCTCGCCATGTGACCTTTGCAAGCCAGCTGCCCTTCCCTTCCCATCATGAGTGGGAGCAGTCTGGGGCCCTCCCCAGATGTAGATGCTGGTGGCACGCTTCTTGTATAGCCTGCAGAACCACGAGCGAAATAAACCTCTTTTTCTTTATGAAAGACCCGGCCTTGGGTGTTCCTTTATAACAACACAAACAGACTACGAAACGCTTTATCTGGAACTTCTAGCCTCCAAAACAATGCGGTAATTTTTTCGTTGTTTGTTTCAACTACACAGTCTATGGTACTTGGTGATAACATTGCTAGCAAACTCATGCACAAGGGAACATACAATGAATTAATTTATTTCAGAAACCCAGTCCTCCTTGCACCTCCATTACCTTGTCCCTCGCTATCACTGCATTAGACTTGCCTTTCATTTTCGTTAGTCTCGCAGTGAATTACAGAACAAATGTTGACTTTTCCGCAGTGCTGACACCAAGTTAATCCCCCGCCTGCTCCTGGCAGGTATTTTCTTCCCTAGACAAGAACATTTTACCCAGTGACAAAACCTGACACAAAGCAGTAACCTGCCAGAAACTTTAATATATCTATGGCAACAAGATTGGAATGCCATTTACTGCTAAAGTTCAAATCAACAATTCTGTGGAGGGAGGACAGGATGCTAACATCCCAAATAGCTCTTTTGTCCAAAGCATAAAGAAGACACAGACTTTTTTTACTTTTCTATGACTTTTATTCAATGAATTCTGAAAAGCATATATACTGAAGGCTCCATTAAGATACTTCTTCCTTGAGTAAACTGCCAATATATTTCTGTCTATCAGAAAAAGAAATACATTTAATAAAAAGGGAAAGATTAAAAAGAAAATAATCATAAATAGACAAAATATTCTCACTTATTTTTCTTTCTCTTTTTAATTCATATGTCAGTTTTGTCTTAAATGAGGAAAAAATGTTTTCACCAAGCATTAAAGTAAGTAAATATAAGAAGAAACTACAATTTTTGCTATCTCTTCTTTGCCAAATATGTCGACATCCATTCCATTTAAGATAAATTATATTATGAAGTTAATTAGGGTGTTTCTTATTTATATTTTGCTTAATAAAAATAAACAAACATTTTCTACATAAGTACTTAGTAACATTTATGGCATACTTAACTATGTTTCTTAAATAAGAATAGGTATCTTTCCACATTCAAAATGAGTAATACATATACAGAGAAATGTATGGAACTTTCAGAAAAATTTCTCTACATTTGACATTATCAATATTTTTAGTGTTCCCTGCCGTTACCTGTCTAATGCTATTACCAAGCTATAGAATATTCTAAAATATGTACTCAAAGAAACCACATTTACAAACATTTTGGAAAATAGCACAGGATATTTTAAAGTGAACACTTTAAAGCTAAGTCTTCAATGTCGGTTCATCCATTGTGACAAAAGTGTCATTCTGTTAAGAGATAGTGACGAACGGGAAGGTCATTCGTGCATAGAGGTGGGGGTAGAAGAGAAATCCCTGTACCTTCCTATTAATATTGCTGTGAACCTAAAACTTCTCTGAAAGATAAAATCCAATAAAAAATTGAGTCCTCTAACTTTGTTCATCTCCTGTATGGTGTGGGCTAAGTCTTTTGCCTTTGGACATGAACTTTAGAATCAGTTTGTCAATATCTGCAAAGTAGCTTGTGTGGATTTTGAGTGAGATTATGTTTAATCTGCGGATCAATTTTTGAAAATTAGTGTTTTAACAATCTTAATTTTTCACGTGAACATGGAACATCTCTCCATTTGTTTAGATATTCTTTGATTCCTTTCATCAGAGTTTTGTAATTTCCTGCATGTAAAATCCTAAACATATTTTGTTAGATTTACAACCTTTTTTGTTGTTCCTATTTTCAATGGTATTTTTTAAATTTAAAATTCTATTTCTTGCTAGTACATGGGACAGCAATTTAATTTTATCTAACTTTTACCTTATGACCTTGCTACACTAACTTATTAGTTCTGGGAGTATTTGTGATGTACTTTTGGATTTTACATAAATAATCATGACATTTGCAAACAGTTTTATTTCTTCTTTTCCTATCTGTAAACATTTTATTTCTTCTTCTTGTCTTACTGCACTAGGTAGGAATTTCAGTATGATACTGAATAGCAATGGTGAGAGAGGACATCCTTCCCTTGTTCCTCTTCTCAGGAGAAGTGTCCCGTTTCTAATTATTAAACACGATGTCAGCTATAGTTTGTTGTACGTATTTTTTATCAAGGTGAGAAAGTCCTCTTCTATTCTTAGTTTGCAAAGAGTTTTATCATGAGTGGGTGTGAGAGTTTGTCAAATACTTTTTGTGCATCGATCAGTATAATCATTTGACTTTTCTAGTTTATTATTGTATTTTATTGCATTGATTGAGTTTTTAAATATTGGCCTAACCTCACATACCTGGGATAAATCTCACTTGGTTGTGGTTTATACATTGTTGTATTTTATTTGCTAATGTTCTGCTGAGGATTTTATATCTATATCAATGAGAGATATTGATCTGTAGTTTTCCTTTCTTGTAATGTCTTTAACTGGTTTTAGTATTAGGGTAATTCTGTTTTCACTTAATGAGTTAGAAGGTGTACCCCCTCTGCTTTGAATTTCTAGAGAAATGTGTGGAGAATTCATATTATTTTTTCCTTAAATGGGTGGTAGAATTCACCAGTGAAACCATCTGGGCTTTATGTTCTCTTTATTGGAAGGTTATTCATTATTGATTCAATTTCTTTAAAAGATATAGAACTATTCAGATTATATTCTTCTCTGTGTGATTATTGGTAGTCTCTGTCTTTTAAGGAATTGGTCCATTTCATCTAAGTTATCAAATTTGCGGGCATAGACTTATTAATATTACTTTATTACCCTTTAAATTTCTGTGGAACATTAATGTACATTAGTAGTGATGTCCTCTCTTTTATATTAGTAATTTCTGTCCTCTTGTTTTTTTTTTTCATTGTGAGCCTGGATAGAGGTTAATCATTTGAATTGTTCTTTTTGCAAAAGCATCTGTTGTTTTTGTTTTTTCTATTATTTTTCTATTTTCAATGTCGTTGATTTCTGTTCCAATTTTTATTTCTTCTGCTTTTTTTTAGGTTTAAAATGTTCATTTTGCTCTTGTTTCTTACAGATGAAGCTTAGATTCTTTATTTTAGATCTTTATCCCTTTCTAATATGTGCATTTAAAACTGTACATTTTAATTTAAGTACTACTTCCATTGGATGACACAAATTTAAGTTACATTTTCATTTAGTTCAAATATTTTCAAATTGTCTTTTGAGACTTTTTTATTTATCCATGTTTACCCATGACTTATTTAATCCACAGATATTTGGGGGCTTTTCAGCCATATTTCTGTTATTGATTTCTAGTTTAATTCCATTGTTGTCTGAGAAAATTTTTTATATGTTTTGTGTACTTTTAAAATTTTAAGGTGCATTTTATAGCCCACATAACATTTATTTATTTGGGTGACTGTTCCATGAAAGCTTGAGAAAAATGAGTAATCTACTGCTGTTGGGTAAAGTAATCTGTAAATGTCATTCGATCAAGGTGATTTATAGTGTTATTGAGGTCAGGTTTATCCTTATTGATTTTTCTGCCTTCTTGATTTGTCAATTAATGAAAGATTGAAGTAGAAGTCCCCAAAAATAATAGTAGATTTGTCTATTTTTCCCTGCCATTCTATGAGTTTTTGATGCATGTATTTTGATGTTCTGTTTTTAGGTGTATACATGTTTAGGATTTTTAATCTTCTTGGAGCAATGACCACTTTATCATTATGCAGTGTCTGTTTTTGTGTCTGGTAATTTTTTTTTGTTAAGAAATCTGTTTTATCTAAATTAATATAATCACCTTTTGCTTAGTGTTAAAATAGTATATGTTTCTCCATCCCTTTATTTGGAGCTGTTTTATTACATTTAAAGTGAGTGTTGAGTAGGCAACATGTAGTAGGGTCTTGTTATTGTACCCTCTGTGACAACCCCTGTCTTTTAATTGAAATATTTAGGCGAGTCACTTTAAAAGTTATTATTGATTTATTTGGGTTATTATCTACCATCTTTGTGATATTTCCTATTTTTTAATTTCTTTTTCTTCTTGAACTTTAATTGGGCATTTTATGTTTTTTTCTTCTATATTAACACATCTCAACTATGCTTTTTAAAACAAATTAATGGTTAGCCTAGTGTTTAAAATATCCATTTCAAACTAATTTAAGTTCACCTTCACATAACACTATATCACTCCACATGGGTACAGGTACATTATAACAGGGTATTCCCAATTTCTCCTTCCTACCACTCATGAAATTGTTTTCATTTATTTCATTTGTCTATACACTGTTAATATTATTCTTTAAAGAAACAACTATTTTTTATGTCAATCAGGTTTTTTTTATTTTCCTATCATTTCTTACTCCTGTAATGCCTTATCTTTCATTTTGGTGATACAGGTTTCTGACCAATATAATTTTTCTTCTTAAGAAATTCTTTTAATATATATATTTTTTCACGGTAAGTAAGCTCTCTATGAATTCCCTGAATTTTCATTTGTCTGAGAAAGTCTTTTTGTTCTGCATTTTGAAGGATAATTTTACTGGGCATATGATTCTAAGTTTTTTTCTCTTTAACACTTAAAATATTTTGCTATACTCTCTTATTCTTTGCATGGTTTCTCATAAGAAGTCCATTATAATTCTTATTATTTTTCCTATAAAGGTAAGATGTGTCTTTTTATGTCTATTTTTCAAAATTTCCTGTCTTTGGTATTCAACAATTTGAATATGATATGCGAAAATGTGGCTTTTTGGCATTTATTCTGTATGGTTTTCTCTGAGCTTATTGGATCTCTGGTTTGTTGCCTTTCATTGATTTTGGAAATTTCTAGGGCATTATTAATTCAAATATTTTTTCCACTCCTTCCCATATTCTCCCTTGGTATTCTAATCATGTATCTAGTACACATTTTGAAATTGTCCCCAAGTTCTTGAATGTTCTATTAGAATATTTTGTTTTATTTTATTTTGGTCATTATTTTTTTTTCTGGATTTCAGTTTGGTGAATTTCTGTCAACCTACATTCAAGCTTACTAATAACTATTTCCTCATCAGTTTTTAAGCACTTCAGAGCCTATCAAGGACATTCTTTATTTCTGTTACTTGTTTTTGCATTTTCTTTTTACTCTTCTTAGAATTTCCGTCTCTCTCTTTACTTGTCTACCTTTTCCATTAGAACCCCTAACATATTAATCAGGGTTATTTTAAATTCCACGTCTAATTCCAACATTTGTTCATATATGAATCTGGTTTTGATGCTGGCTTTGTCTCTTCAGACTGTGGTTTTGATTGTCTTTTAACATATCTTGTTATTTTTTCTTGGAAAAAATTACACTGTGTCACCTGGACATGATATATTGAGCAATAGGAACTGAGGAAAATTGGCCTTTAGTTTCATGTTAATCTAGCTGGGATTTAGGCTGTGTTTAAAGTTTGCTATAGCAAACTTCACCAAACTGAAATCCAGAAAAAAAAATAATGACCAAAACAAAACAAAAAAAGATATTCTAATAGCTATAGCCATAGCTATATGCTATAGCTATGTGCAACAGAGACTTTAAATTCCTCTAGTATAATTTTTGTTTCATCTGTTGACTTGGGTTTTTTGTAAGTAGATCTCAAAGGCTGTACATCATGAAGCCCTTACACCTGTAATCCACTGTCATTATGCTGGTCTTGTTGGTTTGGTAGTAAAGTGTGGAGGAAAGGAATTGTTCTATAATGCCATAATTAAATCTAATTCTGTGATCTTTATAAGGCTTTCTTAGCTATTCCCCCCTCCCCCCCATAAGTGAGACAAGAAGTAGGAGCTTCAATTGCCTTTCACCTACATGGGATAATGCTCTGATAAAGCTTTTATACCCTGAGAGTGGCCCTTTAAATGAAGCATGCTCTGGTCCTATTTTACAATGATTACTGTTGCTCTCCCTCATCAAAACCATGAAGATGATAAGACTATGGCCCCCAAGAGTTTCCCCCTCAACCTCCAGCAATTTGTCAAAATTGCCACTACACAAAATTAACATTTAATTGTTCCTACTAGTGGCTTAGGCTTCAGATAAGCAGATATGTTCTAGGAGTTTCCTAGTTTCAGGTCTTAGTTTTAAGTCTTTAATCCACTTTGATTTGATTTTTGTATATGACAAGAGATAAGTGTCTACTTTTATTCTTCTGCATATGGGTATACATTTTTCTTAGCACCATTTATTGCAGAGTCTATCTTTTCCCCACTGTATGTTCTTGGTAACTTTGTTGAAGATTAGTTCACTATAGATGTGTAGATTTACTTCTGGGTTCTCTGTTCTGTTCCATTGGTCGATACATCTCTTCTTATGCCCATATCATGCTGTTTTAATACAGCTCTGTAGTATAATGTGAAGTCAGGTAATGTGATTCTTCCAGTTTTTTTTCCTTTTTCTTTTTCCTGAGGATGGTTTTGGTTATTCTGGGTCTTTTGTGGTTCCACATAAATATTAGGATTATTTTTTCTATTTCTGTGAAAAAAGTCCTTGGTATTTTGATAGAGATTGCACAGAATCTGTAGATTGACTTGGGTAATATAGACATTTTAACAGTATTGACTCTTTCAATTCAGGAGCATGGAATATCTTTCCATTTTTTTGTGTGTCTTTCTCAATTTTTTTCACCAATATTTTATAGTTTTTATGATAGAGATCTTTTATTTCTTTGGTTAAGTTTATTCATAGGTATGCTATTTTATTTGTAGCTATTGTGAATAGGATTGCTTTTTTGGTCTCTTTTTCAGATTATTTACTGTTGGCGTATAGAAATGCTACTGATTTTTGTATGCTGATTTTGTATCCTAAGACTTGTATAGTTTTGTTGTGGAGGCTTTTGGTTTCTGTAAATATAAGATGGATTATTTTTGACAATCCTAAGAGTTCAACACAATGGTTGGATAAAGATGAAGTGCCCAAACACAGTCCAAAACTGAATACTCATCAAAAATAGCTAATGGTGTCTGTTTGACAGTCTAACACTGGGCATTCCCAGTCCAGCACTGCTGGACTCCTCATGGCCATCACAGCTAGACCTAGTCTCACCCAAAGCCCATGGTGACTGTTGCCTGGCTACCTCTGTGTTATTTCAAAGCCCAGGGGCTCTTCTTTCAGCAGGTGGTGAATCCTGCCAGTGCTGAGTCCTTCACTTCCAGACAATGTGTTTCCTTCTGGCCCAGGGTGGGTCTAGAAATGCCATCTGGCAACTAAGGTCTGTAATCTGGGGGTTCAGCAGTTTGCTTCCTTGGCTAAGCTGGTACTCTGGTTGCACGATAAAGACCTCTAAACTCTTCTCCTTCCTTCTCCCAAGTGGCAGAAGACTCTTCCTCCACTATACTGCCTGGAGTTGGGGGAGGGGTGACACAAGCACTGGCTTGGCCGCCCACAGCTGCAGCTGGTGCTACTGAGTCATGTGTACCCCAAGTCCACTGGCTTTGAGCCAGCACAGCTGCAGGAATTGCCCAAGAATTGAAGGCTTTGTAACCTGTCTTAAAAATTTATTCCAGGCCCCAGGCCACTTTTAGTCAACTGGTTGTGGAACTCAGAACCCAGGTTTCCGTGGAGGATTTCCCTCTGGCCAGGCTGGTCTAACTGCTCCCTCAGTGGGCGCCAGCAGTATTCTGCCCTGTTCTCTGTTTCCCGTGACAGGATGGTCCTGAGTTTCAATGCAGAGTCCCACAGTCGCTTCACTATCCCTCTCCTGGGCACACAGATTCTCTCTGTACTCAGAAGGCTAGTGTGGCACTGTGGTTGGAGGGGGAGGGCTGGCATAGGCAATGCCAGACTCTTTTCCACCCTCTTCAATGCTTCTGAAAGCCTTGAGATAACATGAAAACCAGGTGTTGTGATGGCTTACCTGATTTTTGATTCTTCTGAAGGTGCTTATTTGCATGGATAGTTTTTGAATTTGACATTCATGCAGATTGCTGGAGGTTTCTGTTCAGCCATCCTGCTCTGCACACCTCCCTCTGCTCTTTATACCTCAATATTTCCTGCCTCTCTTCTTAGCAGATGACTTTGGCTCTGACTTTATTTTTAAAAAAATCATTAGATCGAAATTACATCAAAGTCCTGACATCCTACCAACAAACTTACTGCATTTATCCAGTTCTTCCTTGTTCTGATATCTCTTAGTGAAAGTGGAACTACAGATCTTGTTTTAAATCTAGTTCTCCATCAATCTATACCCTTTCCCTCCTATCATTGTTTGTTATCTGATATGTCCAATTTCTTATGCCTGAAACTTGATTCTCATCTTTGGCTCTTCACTCTTTCTCATTTCCCACAGAAGGCAATCACTGGGTCCTATGAAAACTATCTCCTAAATGCTTCTTATATTCATCTCTTTTTCTTCATCCTACTGACACTAGGTTGCTGCAATAGCCTTTTTATAATCAACCATTTGGCCTTATCTCTATCTGTCCTTACCTCAATTCGATGTGTTCCTCATATTAATATCTAAGCCAGAGGGATTTTTCCAAAATGCCAATATGATTCTGTGACTTCCTTCCTTAAAATCTTTCAGTGCTCCATGTTGCCCTTAAAATAGAGTTTGAAGTCTACAAGGCAGCTTGGACGTCTTCCACTCCCTTGTAAACTTACCTCTCTGGCTTTGTTTCTCACAGCGTCTCCCACCTTCCCTTGAAAACTAAGCTGTAAGTAAACCAATTTATTTGCATTGCCACAAATTTGATGCCCCTAGTTTACTTCCCAATCATCGCACTTGCTGTTACCTTTATCTTTCTTTGATCGCCTCCTCTACTCCACTTTTGGTTTCAGTGTAGGCATTACCACTGGATGGACTTTTAACTTGAGCCTCCCTTCAAGACTGTGTTCGATATCCCTTCTTATGTGTTCCTGTTGCACTTTGTATTTTCTCAATTTTAGCTCTTATTACACTGTATGACAATTGTTTGTCTACCTGTGCTCTCCCACACTAGACAATGAAATCCTGAAGGGCAGAAGTTGTGTTTTTCAATGGGCTACGCCCAGTGGATGTGGCACAGAGTAGAGGCTCAAAAATATTTTCTGACAGAAGAAATTCCAGTAGCACTGCAGCACATGCTGTGGTATTTGTTTTTGCTGGCTGTAGACAGGCATAGTTGGTTGGAACAACAAGTATCCAGGCAGTTGACCTACAGAAATAAAGAGAAGATGTGGGTAGGTCATTCACAATAGCACAGAAGATAATAAAAAATATAATCATGGCAAATTATGAATTCATCTTTATTAGAATGTCATTTTGAGTTTGGGGAGTTTCAAAGGCTTCTCATATTCCATAATTCTTATCTTCATACAGCTATCTTTGTTATGAATGGAATGATCCATTACAGGATTTTCTTTGAGGGGCTGGGGGGAATTAGGGAAAGACAATGTCTTGTTTCTTGAACTACTTCATGCCACAAAAATCTTCAAATATCACATTAAGATGCAGTATTTTGTTTTCTTGGCAGGTGGTTAGGTTTCATTCAATAGTGAAATTTTATTAGAAATGTACTATCAGAGATAATTTCCAGGAGGGCATTTGCAATGGATTATTATATGGAAAGGGAATTTCAAATACCCAGCTCTGTACTTAAAACTATTGGATAAAATAGCAAGAGTGTAGTTCGTCTAATGGGACCACTTAAAATTCTGTGTTGCAAAGTGTTGCTAAAGACAACTTTTAGTTCTGTCATAATTCTGGGTTGCACCCACTCACCCTGCTAGTTTTAGTCATGTTGCAGGGAAAGTATTTGACAATTGAGTAGTAATGAGGTTTAGTGTACATTTTATTTAACCTTCTATCAGGTAGGCCAATTAAAATGTTACATCTGAAAGAGTACATATTCTGATTTCTGCCTAGGGATGTAATACATTAACTTACATTTGGACATACTTTCGCTTTATATGTTTCAATTAATGACATCTTCAAGTTTATTCTCTTGGGCTGGTTAGCTCTCTTCCTCAAGGCCCAGTGATAACAAACCCCAAACCATGGATTGAATCTTATAAAAGATAGTTGGTATTCACTGAACAAAACATAAAAGACATGCCTTTCCCATGTCTTTGCTTTGGCTAGCCCCTTTTCAATTGTAGCCAAAAATGCAAAAGTGAGATTGGATGAATTTTTTCAAGGGCACCTTCTTCCTTCTATAGAGAAAAAAAAAAACACATCAAACAGCCTGGCCAAGAGGGAAATATTACTGTTACTGTAACACTATAACACTTTCTTTTTCTTAGTAACTATGGTTTTCGCAGAATCCCAGGGTAAGGTAAAGAAAAATGAGCCAATCTGGCTTATGGAATCCTAGGAAACTTTGGTTTCTTCGTAGTGACACCAGGATCATAAAAATAAACAACAAATTAAGCCCAATTTTAAGGTAATATTTTTCCATAACCTATTTCAATCATTTATTTAAACAGTAAAATAAATGTAAAATTAAACAATGATAACTAAATGTAAAAGTACAAACAGTATAATCATGTGACTGTGTAGGGACACAAAGAGAAGAGAGAGAAAGCTGAACATGATATGACTTCACTCTAGGACAGATTCTTATTGGAATTAAATCATGCCGTGTATGAAATTATGTCAGTCTAAGAACTATCAATTACATGGTCTAATTGTTTGGCAGATTTTGGATCTGACCTTCAATTTTGACTCTGTATTAGTCAGCCCAGGCAGCCATAACAAAATACCACAGACTGAATGGCTTAAACAACAGAAATTTGTTTTCTCACGGTTCTGAAGGTTGGAAAGTACAACTGGCACTTTCTGGCAGGGTTGGGTTTCTGCTTGGGGCTCTCTTCCTGGCTTGCAGATAGCTGCTTTTGTCCCCATACGGTTTTCCTCTGAGTGTGCATGCATGGAGAGAGACCTCTCTCTTCCTCTTGTTGTGGTCCTGTTGGATGAGGGCCCCGTTCTTATGACCTCATTTTACCTAATTATCTCCTAATGATCCTGTCTCTAAATACAGTGACGTTGAGGGTTAGGGCTTCAACATATGAATTTTACGGAGACAAAATTCAGTCCATATCTGGCACTAAGAAAGACTAAGAGAGATTATTAAACAATTTAAGAGCTAATGTACAGCCCATATTTAGTAGTGGGGCTATGAATGAAAAGGGTGGAGCCTATGTAAACCTATTAATTTTCTTACTGAGCAGTTGAAATTAGATTCCCAAATTTAGCTAAACCAGATTTTTAAAAAAGCGGTATGTGAGTGCTAAAACAGAAGAAGGTAAGTTATATGTGAAGATGGAGATGTGCCATCCAGCTCCTCCTTCAAGGAAGGGCTTGTTGCTGATCTGCTGGGAGAGCTGTCCAAAGACAGACTTCAGCGGTCAGCTCCTACAGGTCTTGCTTCAGCTGTAGAGTGCCTCTTGCCCAGGGTTACTCCTTTCCCAGGGAAACCACTATCCAAAGACTGGTTGAGGCAGATATACTAAGAGATTGTTATCTTGACACAGCACCTGATAGCTCTCATTAACCATTTTAGCTCAGGTTGGCTGAGGCTGTCATCAGGCTCACAACCCTGCCTCATCCCTCTTCACTCTGTAGGTGTTAATCCCATGCCACACTCTGATAAACATCCTGCACTCTATTCCTCATCTCAGAAGCTAGCCCAATCTACAACACTTATGCATATTGACAACTAATTTTACATCCTAATTTGTTTGATCCATAATTGCTTCCAAGAATTTCTATTTTTAGCATACAAATATGTATGTATATAATTTTTATGCTGTGTGTGTGTATATATAGCCATTTGCTTAACCTGCCTTTTGACTAAATCATAGTCTTCCTTCCATGTCAGCAAATAGTTTAATATTACACAGAGAGTTTCAACATTCTTTGTTCTCTGAAAACATCTTTTTAGGTTTATTGGGGTAAAATTGACAAGAATTGTGTATATTCAAGGTGTATAACATGATGATGTTTTGATATATGTAACACATGTGTAATAGTTATGACAATTAAGCTAAATTTACATATCCCTCACCTCACATAGTTACCTGTTTTTGTGTGGGTGATCTACTCTGTTGGAAAATTTCAAGTACACATTACTATTAACTACAGTTATTATGCTGGATATTAGGTATCCAGAACTCACTCATCTTATAATTACAAGTTTGTACTTTTTGACTAGTATCTCCCATTATGCCCACCCCTTGACCTTTGGTAACCATTCTTCTACTCTCTGTTTCTATGAGTTTGACTTGTTCTACATTCCACATGTAAGTGAGATCGTACAGCATTTGTCTTCCTACATCTGGCTTATTTCACTTAGCGTAATGTTCTCCAGGTCATCCACATTGTCACAAATGACAAAATTTCGTTTTTAGGGCCTGATAATATTCCATTGTGTATATATGCCACATTTTCCCTATCTATTCATCCACTGACAAACACTTAGGTTGTTTACACATCTTGGCTATCGTGAGTAACGCTGCAGTGCACAGGAGAGTGCAGCTATCTCTTTGAGATAGTGATTTTATTTCCTTTGGCTGTAGGTGCAGAAGTGAGATTGCTAGCTACTAAAATTTTAATTTGTTAAAGAACTTCCATGCTGAAACCACACATAGACTTTAGTTGCATGTCTCTTTAGTCTGTAGTATATTTTAATTCAGTTCTCTGACATCTCTGTTTTTTTTTTTTTTTTTGGTCTTTTATGATATTACAATTTTTTAAGAGTCTAGGCCAGTTGTTTTGTGAAGTGACCTTCAATTTAGATTTGTGTGATTGTTTCTTTGTTATTAGTTAACATTGCATAGATGATGTTGCATTCTTCAAGGTATATTGTATCAGGAGTCATGTGTCATGTAGCTTGTCCCTTTGATGATATTAGTGTCCACCAGATAGCTCCATCTTAAAGGCTCCCCCTCAAGAAGAAAATCTTGATAAAAATTTATATAGGTTAAAACTTCCCCTTTCCCACATTGAAACAATTTTTTTAATCCTTACACTTCAGCTTATTTCCCAAAACTATACTAACCCACATCCCATGACAAATGATGGAGACATTATCAAAAGATCTGGGGAAAGTGAACTTGAAAATGTGACATTCATTCTCAACTTGGAAATATTTGTCCTTAAAAGTACCGTCCAGTAATCTCATCTTCTTATTGTGGCCTTTTGTCATTTCACGCCATGCAGTGTCTACCCAAAAGTACTTGGACATTTTGCTCAAGGATCTGAGCACTCCTAACCTCTTGTCACCTAAGATATTACTTGTATCTGTATGTGTCCACTTCAGTGTCCAGTAAATCTAATGTAGACCAGATGAACATCAATGTTACATAAATCCTATATATCAAGTGGGGAGGAGTAAAGGTAAACCTCAAAAGATAAGAAACAGTGTAACGCAGATCATCACCAGTTGGTCCTCGCCAAAGCTAGAAAAATGAAGGATGTTAGACATCATATTGACAAGGAGATTTTTTTAAAGTGTGTGGAGGGACATATGAAATCAAACTGACTGCAAGTTTCTGTGAATAGCTTATCCCAAATCCAGTGGACTGTTTCTTGTTTCATATTTGAATCAGCCAGTTTGGGTTTGAAATTCTGATTTTTCCCTTTCATCGCTGTTTGGTCCCCCAAAAGTTAGTTAACTGATGTCCCTAAGCCTCCTGTTTCTCATCTGTTAAATGAGAAAAATTGCACCTATGTTGCATAATTTATATAAGGATTAGTAATACTGAATGCTCAATTCCTCACTTCCAGTAGGTATTAAACAAGTGGCATCTATTGTTACAACTATTACTCGTGAACCTTTTAATATGGTGCCTGGCAGTGTATAGACAACATTCACTTCAGACGTTCTCTGATTTTATTCTTACAGAAAAAAATTTACAGATAGGAAGTGGAGGGTCAGCAAGATTAGCAAAATTAGCAATCTGCCAAGTCACATGTTGATAAAAAATCAAAACTGGAACCCACACCCATGTCTTTTAATTTTTTAACTAATATTCCCTGCACTATAGCATGTTAAATTAAGAGTGAAGCAATAGTGCCATCTTCCTGCAAGAAGAAAACGTTATTTTTAATGTCTCTAAAGTAGATGAATAAATCAGGATTGCATAGTTTATGCAATGCTAGTATTAATTAAAGGAAAAATGTGTACTCCAAATCAAAGAAAATAAACCATTAAATGGAATTGCAAGAAACAATGTTTCTTAGAAACAAAACAATTATCTCAACATGTCCTCATAGAATACATCATCCCCAAATATGTGTCTGGAGACCAAACCACTGTTCCTTTGTCTTTTTTAAGAGCTACAACAAAATGAATTTTAGAAACATGATTATTAGATGTTCTAGCACCATTTGGCAGGACTTCATGCTTGTTATAGAATAAATTGTTCTTTCTAGTTGGCTTTGTAGGCACTTGTTTATACTCAGATGAATTAATTAATTATGGAAATGATCAATTATATAGCTATTTTAATATGTAAACTATGTGCTGGCCAGTGCCTGTATAAAATGGCTTATGTCTACATGATTTTTTAATCTACTGAAAGGTAAATAAATACATATATAAATAAATCATACAAATATTAGTTGAGCTTCTACTTTATGCCCTGTACTGTTCAAGACTGGAGATTAACAACAACAACAAAAGACACAGTAATTGCTCTCAAAGAAATTACAGTTTCTTGGAAGGGAAGAAATGAATAGACAAAATATATCATGCACACAAAAGAGGTTCAACAGAAGCTAGTTTGTGGTATAGGCCACAAAAAATAACAAAAATGAATTACTTCAGGACTTCAGAGAATGAATTAGAGTTCTGCTTCTTTTTCTGCCAGTAGCTGAGAGGAGCCAGTGAGGATTATGCACCTTAAGAACAGCTTTCTAGCTCTCTGGATCAACCAGTGATCTGAACCGTGGGCCTTCGGTCCTTCCCTGCCGGCAGTCATGTCTCTATTCCTTGGAGTTGGTTTCTGGTAGAGTCAGCTTTTAATCTAATCCAAAGCCACCTTGCTCTTAGTCAATGGATTTTTTCTTTGCTGACTTTTGAAAGAGTTTTATCAAATTACATGCTATGGTGAACTGATTTCTTTCTTTCTTTTTTTTTTTTTTTGGCACCAAATTTTTGCTCTCCATTGGATAGCTACTGTACAGGAAAAAAAATGGAATTGGGATGAAGGTGCTCATTGTAAATTAGGCTTATGTTCAGAGGTCATCAAGATGTGTCCTGATAGTTGGACAAAGGCAATACCTTCTGGGTTGGGCATCATTTTTGTCTCTGATCATTTGCTTTGTTAAGTTGTCGGAATCACAGGATTCCTATACACAGCTCTTTATGGTTGGTTTATAAAGCATTTGCATGAGTTACCTCATCTACTACTCAAAACCACACTGTGAAATAGAATGAGTAGCCATTTCTCCTTCTCTGACAGATGCGGAACCTGAGATATGGCAAGTTTATTTATTAAAATAGTTTATTTAATGTCACATGGAAAATAACGGTGAGCTGAGCATAAAACCCACTCACTCAGGCTCCAAAATCCTTTCTCTTTTCCCTGCAATATACCAGCTTTATGCTGCGCCGTCCCAAATATTACGGTGCCTTGTTCTCTGCGCTCCTTTTCCTCTTCACTCTCTTCTCCTTCTCTCTAGCCCTTCTCTTTCTGCCTCTACTTTTTTTCTCCCTCACGACATTCTCATTCCACTTTCTCTGTCTCCTGTTTCTCTTCCTTTCCTTTCATTTCTCTCCTTCCCTTTCCTGCCCTTTTCTATTCTGCTTGAAATTTCTAAGTAGGCAGGCTGAGAAAAGACTCCCCTGATCAAACTGCCCCCACTTCCGTGGTTTCAATCAGTAGAGCCATCAATTTTAGAGAATTATATAGGAGGGATTGCATTTATTGCAAAATCACAAACCAGAATATGTAGAATACCAGGGCTGGAATGGAACTTCAATCAATTTTTCTGGTTCTTCCACTGAGCATTTGATTTCCCTTAGGCCTGATTTTCAAGCCTATGAGGGGCAGGGGTCTAGCAGCTAAGGCCACAGGAAACCCTTCCTTGGAAAGAGATTGATAGAGAAGTAATATGGGTTTTTATATGCTGACAGCTCTTGCAAACAATAGCTAGTTCCCAGTGTTATTTTCTGTCTGTCCCTACCCATTTCTGGGTGAGTCCAAAACAAGGTCAACAAGGATGATGCATAACAAAAATAATACGTGTCACCTATGTGACACAGATGATACAAGAATGACTTTATTACTGGTGCTCTTACAACTACAATCTGAGAAGGATAACTGGGAAGTGGGAAATTGAACAGAAAAGTCATCTTAAGTACAGTATTTCCATTCCTCTTTTTAAATCATGAAATAACGCACCTTCTGTTTCCACTGCTTATTTTTGCCTCTTTTAAGCACTTGTTGAGATTTGTGTTTGAAACTATTTTTTGAAATAACTGGAGCTTGCAATTACTTGAGTAACATGCAGAACATTTAGTCCCCATCTCTCCAGAGTTTCAGAATCGTCCCTTTTAGATTTTGCAACTCATCCACCCATCTGTGCATTTGGTCCCCAGAGACCAATGAAAAGCCAAAAAAGATGAAAGTCTTTGGGAGACTTTGTGCTTTTGAACATTAAACTACTGGATCTGGAGTCACGAAAATTCTCGATTCTGGGTTTAAGAGCTGCTTTTAGTATTCTGTGACCTTGGGGAAAAAAACACTTGATTTCTCAGAGACTTCATTACCTGTAAAATGAAGAGACTGGACTAGGACAAAATCCTGTGATTTTAAGATACTGTAGGAATAGTCTGTGTTTCCAAAGCCCTGAAATGCCAAAGGAAATGCAGTAGGCCACTTGGGTAGATGGAAATCACTTTCCTGTTTATTTTTCATTGACTTTTGCAATCACATAATAATAGAACAGATGTTTTTGAGGATTAATGAATGATAGATATAAATTGCCACAATAATATTGCTTTACTGTTTCCATCCTGGTTCATTAACTGTCATTAAAGATACCATGTGACTTGTATTTTGTGCGTGCTGTGATGTAATAATCGAGTAGCTGTCTTCCTTCCCCAATCAAAGGATCCCCAAGTCTGCCATTTGAATCGATGGAGGTGTGAAATTCATTTCCAGATCATCTCTTTAGGAGATCACAAGGTCATCGGCTCTCATCAAGAATATGGATGAGGAATACAAGATACGGGAGCAGAGCAAGAAAGAGAGAAGCCAATTCCCACTGCTCCCTGAAGTTTAAATAGTTCCCCTGTGGTTTCAACTTCAGCTCTGTTCTGCTTTTAATTTAAAACCATTCTCTAGCAGGCAACTGATTTTTGCTAGTCTCTTGGGTGATTTTCTAAGACAGATTTCACTGTATTCTACCCTTGTGTGTGCACTTAGCTCCCATTAGCAGTAATGGGTGTTATGCATGTATAGCTCCCATTAACAATAATGGAAATTATGCATGTGCATCCAGAGGAGAGTATGCTCCCCAATGTTGGAATTTTTTCAGGAGGACAAGTACTCCTTATGCAGCATTTGGCTTTTGTTTTAGGCTCTTTGTTGTGGTGACGATTTGTGCTGCAAAGAATGAACATGGTGTGAAAGACTGCCAGCCCCCATGTGCAATCTGTACAGCATTTAGAAAAATCTTGGCTTATCATTTTTTGTGTGACTAAAACAACATTCAGGCAAAACTTGTTAAAGAAGTAAAATGGATCCAGATCATTTCATAAAAGGGTCACAAAGGGGGCTAAGTAAGTCCCTTACAGATAAAAATTCTGGTAGGTAATGTCACCTGTTTCAGGGTAACAAACACAAAGTTGATTTGAACAGATGGAGAAAATAATTCTTTAAAAATAACTGAGTGCTATTTATGCAGACCATAATAACATTTCTCCAGATGAATATGCTTAAACTGAAAGGGACAATTTCTATCATAATACATTGACAAAAAATGGTAGGCCAAAGGTGATATTATAAGGGGCTGTGAATCATTGGTGTATTAATTTTAGAACAAATCATGCAAAAAAGAATCTTTAACTTTAATATGAAGTCAAGAATATGATTCATCTTCATTTTTTTTGAGTGGCAGAATGCATTTAATACTTAAAATGTTGTCGGATTGTCAAACCAATGGTCTAAGTATGTGTCTTTTCTGAGAGTGCCTTTTGCTGATGTCCAATATTATTGTTCCTCTGTAAAAGAACCTGGTCTGTATCTAGTCTTGGATACCCTCTGGCACTGCTTGCAGATGAATAAAGTCAGACTCTGTGTAAGGCTTGAGCTTTGGTAATAAGAGTGAGGTACATAAAAAGCCTTGGAATGTTTAAGAGCACAAGCCTCAGGGAGAGATCCACCTGCGTTTAAATGCCGACTCTGTCACTTGGGAATTTATTTTACTTTTACTTTTCTGAGCCCAAGTAACCTCATTTGTAAAATGAGAATCATACTTTTCATCTTGTAGTTGTTGCAAGGATTAAACAAGGTCTAAAACTGCATTAGCAGACCTATTATAAACAATTATTAATCTATTTTGGGAAATAAAATTTGACAATACTGAAAATCAAAACATGTCTCTAGCCAGATCACGGTGCTCAGCATCTAATTAGCTGCAACCTATTGTATAATTTAAACACAATCTCTGTTTTTTAAAATTATGCCTGTGCTTCTATTTTTAGAGGAAGAACAAACATAGCAATATTCTCCAGAAAAGGATCCAAAATATATAGGCTTTGTTCATTCTTCATACTAATCAAAGTTAAATAATTACAAACTCTAAATTTTTAAAATACATGCAGCTACACAAGGGATATAAATTTTAACTTTGAAGATAGTGAGAACTCATCTTTTCACCTTATTCTCTTATCACTGCGATGCTGAATGTGCAAGAAATTTGTAAACAATGAAGTTCTTTGCAAAGCTTATGCATAAATTCTGTTGCTGTCTTAAATACTGCAACAGCATGTAAAAATGTAGATCTTACCCCCTCATTTCAAAGATTAACTGGCTGGTCAGTTAGCCAGTTACATTAGAAGGAGAAAGAGACTATCTATGTGAACATAGGCATGATTGATACTTAATCTCCATAAACCTTAATTCCTTCATCTGCAAAATGAAAATAGTAGTGTTTACTTCATCTGGTTGTTTTGAGAGTAAATGACATAACATGTAACACATGTGGTGCTTATCAAGTATTGTTTTTGTGAGGAAGGTCTTGAGAATGGAGAGAGACCACAGTCGTGGGTCATGGGCAGCCAGCACCACAAATGGCTACTTTGGCTCCTGAGAAAATATTGGGGTGGGCGGGCTAAGTGGTTGTGTGGTGGTGTGAATGATGAAGACTCTAGGAGGTGATATGGATATATATTTTGCTAATTACTCAGGTTTTCCCAGGGCCAGCATAGCCAGCTGCAGTAAGGACACAACTAGGTTCTTTTCAGGATAGTCTGCCCTGAAGCTGAAAGGGTGAAGCTTTCCTCCAAAAGATCTGCTTTGTTCTCCTCTGCTTTGTTCTAGGAAGGATGGTGAATTACAGTTTTATCATAGCCAGTGACTACTTTATCCAATCCTACCTACCTTTGATCCCTCATTTTTGGAAATATTCATTTTTTTTTCTACCAGGAAAATTGCATTTATTGGGGTCCCCATTTTTATGACATGTATATCTGTCAATCAGGATTCATGACTCTTCCACAGAGTATCATCTGCCTTAAATTTTTTCTTTCAAAAGGATTCTACAGAGTTTTCTTTTTGTAAATATACAATTTATGCCTTTATTGTTTATTTATTTATTTTGGAAACACTGAACAAGGCTGTGGACCACGAAAAATCGATGGACTCCGGCTTGTTGCTATTGTTTGCTGATCATTGCATGTAAAATCTGTGCATGCTGATTTGCTCAGGTTAGGACAGAGCCTCTGGGTAACTAGTAATCACTACCCCAAACACTCTCCATCCTCTTACCTTACTTCCTTTTTCTTTTATAGCACTTACTACCACCTGCACCTATATATTGTATTTTTATTTACTATCTCCAAGGACAGTGACTTTGTCTGTTGTTCTTCTTACTGTATCTCTGTGACCTAGATCGCTGTCTGGCACAGAGTAAGTGCTCAATACCTGCTTGTTGAATGAAGCGGTTGATAAACAATTGCCTCCTTTCAATAGTTACATTCTCCTGCACAAGTGCAATGGGGGAAATAGGAGGTCTCTCTGGGGTTCTGTTTGCAAGACAGGTAGCATGGTACCTTGGACAAAAGATGTAGATATGAGCCCAACCCCTTTTTCATGAGCTATTTAGACATGTCAGTTAATCTCTCTGAGCCTTGGGTTGTGGATATATGCAAAGGGGATAATAATACTATCCTCACAGAATTGCAGTAAAGATCAAGCCTGATAATACATGTTCTATTGTTTCATGTACTGCAAATCTTAGTTGTTATTAGCATATGATATCACTGGAAAGAGCAGGGCACTTGGGACATTCTCCAAATAGTTATACTCTGCCTGTGAAAGCTATATGAGCTTGGGATAAATCTTTTAATTTTTCCCGGTCTCAATTTCTCTACCTGAAAAGGGAGTTATTAACGATCCAGAACGTTCCATCCAACTATGAAAGTCCATGTCATTAAAAACTGCAATTTTCTTTTCACATTTCTTCCTGAGGTTAGGGACTATGTAGGTATTCCTCTAATTTCTACAAAAATATCATACAGGAAAAGAGATTTAATGTTAGATGTTTGCTTCACTTTTTAAAAAATCACCATTAGGCACTGTCCTACCCAGAATAACAAACTCACCATCTAACAGTGCTCAAGTTTTCAGTATCTTTTACCACGACAGCTCAGAGTAGCTACAAGGAGCACCTTTTCCCACATAATTACTACCGTTGACGTGAGACTCAGCACATTTGACAGAAGCAGCTTGCTGTGTTGGCAGGAAGGGTGTCGAGTTACGCTGGAGTCCAGCCTTTCACGTTCACACCATTTTGCCTTTGGAAGAAGGTGTCCTCCAGCCCCCACTAAATGTGAGAAAGAAAACTGCTTTGCCTATAGAGAACACTATTTACAGGGGCTCTCTGAAGAGACTGTGACAGCCATGGGCTGGATTTATGGGTGAGCTGTGCTTACCAGGTTACATCTTCCATCATAGGCTGATGAAACCCACTACTGATGTTAACTGTCTGGGCTCTTTGTGCAGAGTGGAGCCCATGCCTTTCCCAAGGAGGCAGGGACTAAGGGCTGGAGAAGCTGCTGCTTTGCACTGAGGGCTTGATACATGCAGCAAGACGCTGTTCTTAGGAAAGGAAGTTTCCTTTAGAGTGACCTTTTTTCCTACATAAGAGATATGGAGCTGCACCAGTGCCTGTTTCAAATCCTGGTTGGGGTCGTTAAGCAACACTTGTACATGAAGCTATTGGGAATGAGGCATGAATGTAGGTAGGAAGCTACTAGGTTGGTATCTGGGTGTATGGTTTCAAACTTGGATTTTGGCGAGGTAGGTGGAGTGACAGAAAGAGTTCAAAGACCAACTGGAATTCAACTATCTTATATTTCAATTCAATAATATGTTTTAAGGCTTGCAATAATCTCATTCCAATTTATAGGTCTACTCTTTCCCACTTCTTCCCAGAACATGTTCTTAATTTCAGTCAGGCAAATCTTACAGCCTTGAATAAGTCACATTGAACTTCACCTGTGTTGCTGTGCTCATGTTATGCCTTTAATCTAGAGAAATTCATCTAATTCTAGTACCTCTTTTAAGGTGCAGATCAAGTCCTCAGCATCTCATTTGACCCCACAAGCTATTTAAACTTTTCCTCTCTCTGAACTCTTACTGTATTTTATACTTACTCATCAAGGTTTAACTCCTTCATAAATTATATAGCCCTTGATGTCACAGCAAAGCTATATATATATTTTTTGCAATTTCTCATGATCCCTAGTGAATGTTGGAAACCTAGCAAGTTCACATAAATTTCTTATTTTTTGGTTTCAAAGGGTTTTAACAATTGTTTTCTTTTCTTGCTTAATTAAAATGATAGCATTTTTGATTCCCCAAAACTATGTCTATTTATTTTGCACTTTCTTCTTTTTAAATCTGTAAAGAGCCATGCAAAGTGCCTAGCACAGACTCTGGCATATCCAAATGTGCAATAAATGTTAACTTTATCGACATCACCTTCACTAGCTTTGTTTCCTGTGGCGGATTATCCTGTTAAGATAAAGTATGTTTTATACTTACTCCTTCTCAAACACACATCCCCCCACAACCTTCTCCAAAGTCTCCAGGAGGAATGATAACCATAATTCATTTTCTTTTGGTAGCTATTTTCTTTCTCTTCCCCTACCACCATAATACTTCTTTCTGCTAGTCAGTATTATTCTAGCATCTTCTAAATTAATTTTTTCCTTCAACCAATATGCCAACCTCTTTCCTCTGGAAATCTTCCATAATAATGGGCTGTTTATGTATAACCATGGCATTACAAATTCCTTGAGAAAACTATTATGAATGATAATAATTTGAGCAACATTTTGCATATTTCTTTCCAAAATGGTGGCAAGATCTTTCAGTGATTATGTTTCATATATTTTACAGAATACAAAGTCATTTGCTTAGATTTTATTCTGACTGCTTCCTAATCATTCTTAATTAATTTTAGATGTAAATAAAATGAGACTTCTTTTCTGTTTAAAGAAATGTTATTTACCACAAAAGTAGAACATACAACAGCTGGTTGAAAAGAACTTAAAATGAAGAATTATAGTATTACAAACTGAAAGATTAATTTTGTTTCTTATTAATTTGTTTTGGCTTTGAGACCAGCTTGCATTTCTTCTAAAAGTTGATATTTTGGGGAAAAGGGTACAAGTTATCTTAAGAGTATTTGTATTTCGGAATCAGATTTATTTGGGTTTCTGGCTCTGCTATTCCCTAACTAGATTATCTCAGCCAATTTATGTAATTTCTCTGGGCCTCAGTTTTCTCATATGTAGAATGGGTATAAAATAGTTGCACCTATCTTGCAAGATTTACATGTTTATTAAATTAAATAGTATTTATAGAAGACAACACAAAGCATGGCATATAGTAGACACTTGTTGCAACTCTGGAATGCTTGTGTCAGCAAGGAGAAAACTGTTTATTTCACAGTAAACCAATAATTGCTACCTTTACCTGACATTCTTTGTAGCTTTGAAGTCACTGGAGCCACACCAGCTATAGCCCTTTGGGAGTCACAGAGTTGGAACTTCATTAATTGAACTGTTTTGCCAAAAGCCTGAAGGATTCTCTATGAAAACTGTGAAGAAATGTGTGGAGGTTTAGCCATAAACAAAGTTATGAAGGAGATAATCAATTCATGATGTCCAGCCTGAGCCACATAGTGAGACCCCGTCTCTGCAAAAAATAAAAAAAAAAACTTAGCCAGGTGTGGTGGCGTGTGCCTGTATTCCCAGCTACTTGGATGACTGAGGCAGGAGGATCATTTAAGCCCAAGAGTTCCAGGCTACAGTGAGCTGTGAGGCTATACGGCTGCACTCCAGCCTTAGTGACAGATCGAGACCCCATCTCAAAAAAAAAAAAACAAAGAAGAAGAAGAA
The DNA here is from genome assembly GCA_963573855.1 of Lepilemur septentrionalis. Classification (NCBI taxonomy): domain Eukaryota; kingdom Metazoa; phylum Chordata; class Mammalia; order Primates; family Lepilemuridae; genus Lepilemur; species Lepilemur septentrionalis. The sequence goes on from CAUYMX010072674.1 coordinate 41,238, forward strand.
GAAGAAGAAAAAATTCATGGTGTCTATTTCCTTAGCATTTACTTTTTCTTATACTCATGGTTGAAAACAACGTGCCTGGGTATGTGTGGCAGCAGCTGTTCATTGTCTCTGGCATTAATTCAATACAATGATGCAGCTTCAAGCAGAATATGGCAATGGGAAGTTGTGGTGGTGGCAGATAACAGGCAGTTCATGCAAAGAGTCAGAGAGCTCTAATGTGGAGTATTCTTTTACTCATATATTCATTTATTCATCGCATATTTTGTTTTGAGATAGGATCTCACTCTGTTGCCCAGGCTAGCGTTCAGTGGCATCATCATAGCTCACAGCAACCTCAAACTCCTGGGCTCAAGCAGGAGCCCTGCCTGCCTCAGGAGCCTGAAGCAGGAACCCTGCCTCCTGCCTCAGCCTTCCCAAGAGCTGAGACTCCAGGTGGTCACCACCATGCCCAGCTAATTTATATATATATATATATATTGTAGAGACAGGTATCTTACTATGTTGCTCAGGCTGTTTTGAACTCCTGGCCTCAAGGGATCCTCCTGCCTCAGCCTCCCAAAATGCTAGGATTACAGGCATGAGCCAGCATGCCCTGCCTTCATTGAATATTTAGTGGGCACCTTCTATGTTCTAGGCACTGGTCTAGGTTCTTGGGATATACAAGTTAACAGAGATGAAATTTCCTGCCACAGAAACTTGAGCTCTAGAAGAACAGCATAAAATAGAGCAAATGCACGATGACATAGAACAGATATACAATAAAATAGAACAAATATACAATATATACAACAGATACACAATAACATGATAAGAGTAGTATAGAAAGGTAGACGAATATAAGGAAGAACCTACCTTAGATGTGAGCCATGGGAGGTCTCCTTAAAGGAGTGTTATTTAAGCTGAGTAGGCAAAGGCAAGAGGGAGCTGAACCTTATTTCAAGGAGAGGAAAGAGCGTGTGAAAAAGCACAGAGGCTTGCATAAGCACGCTGAGAATGAGGGCCCGGAAGGCAAGCTAACATTTTGTCACCCCTTAAAAAGGATATTTTAAAAACTATTTGTTCAATATTTATTTCTTGGGGCCAGGGAGAAATTGATTTTTCTATTAAGAAAAATTATATGCAAAACACATTCACCTAGTAATTCACTTCAGCTGGATTAAAGCAGGGCTGATACTGTGGAATTATTCAGGGAAATGTTTCCTCTTTTCTTCTATTTCTTCAGTTTTCGTGTCTTTTGAACCAGAGAACTTCTTGGGAGGGATATTAAAAATGCCAAATTTAGATAATAAAATGAATGACTCATCCCTGATAAACATCACTGTGCCACATTTTATTTGGTGTTAGAAATTCAGCTTACTGCCACATTCAGCTGCTACTCTAAATGTATTTTGCAGCAATACTTAATAAGTCAGTATGTTTACAGGCAAGGAGAATATTTTTATTTACATTTGAGGGTACTGACTCCTTTTCCACGAGCAACACCAGAGTTCATTTTGCCAGTTTAACAAGGAATTGGAGAGCCAACTTTGTAAGCCTGATATTTCTAATGTGCCCCAGTGAGGTGGGTTTCCCAGCTGGTACAGCCTCTAATCAGATTCCCAAATAAGCTAAGAGTGACCAGAGCATACAGTGCAAGCCCAAGCCCTGGAGTGTGCGAGACAAGACTGAAAAGGTGAATGGGGTTCAGCTATGAAGGGCCTTGTATAACATATGAGGAATCTGCAGTTTGTCTATAAGAAATAGGAGACCGTGGAAGGGTTTCAAGCAGGGAAATAACATGGCACAAAATTTTGGGTTTAGGAAGATCTTTCCTGCTGTAGTGCAGGCCAAAGCATTGGAGGGAAGCGAGATTCCAAAAAGGAAGACACATCAGTAGAATGTTGGAACGAACAATTGAGGTACGTATGCGAGGACAGACAGAAGCTTGACCTGGGTTTGGGGGAGGTGTCAGTAAGGATGGTGAGAAATAGAGTTTAGGGCATGTCCTGATATGTGAATCATGGTAACCAGGAGTTTTAGGGCAGGCGTTATCAGGGAACCTGTTGGTGGGTAACAAAGCTCCGGCCTCTAGACTGGAGTTCAAGGGCAGGACTCCAGTCCATGGTGATAAAGCAGAAATGATGAGAGACGTGCAGCTGAAATATGCAGGGTGTTAGGGATTACAAACCTCCATATGATTAAAATGGGCATCCTGGCGATGGAACCGACATGCCAGGTAGAAACATTATTTTAAGAAAAAGGGTATGAGGAAAGGAGAGAAGAGATGTACAGTGAAAGCCACAGCTCAGTGAGGATGTGGATATGTGGAGGATCTCAGTCTGATGGCTTTAATTGTCACATTCTCGTATCAACAGCTAGTTGGAAAGAATTTGAGAGACTAGGATGTTAATAGCTGATAATGGCATAATGTTTTACATATTCAATTTTTGCCTTCCTCAGCACAGCCGTCAGAATTGTTAAATAGAAACCTGATCATTTATTCCTCTGCCTAAGACACTTGGTGGATGGGGGTTTGATCAAGACCAAAATTTTTCTTCTGGTTTACACAGCTCTGCATATTGTAGCCCCGGTCACCTTTTGACTCAAGAGGCATTCTCCTCCACCCCCGTGGTTCAGCCACCTGGGTCTTCCTTCAGGTTTGCTTTGTTTTTTAAATTTTAAACAACATTCTGCCTATTTCGAGGACTCCAGATATGCTGCTTTCTCTGCTTTAGAACTCTCTTCTCCTCTTCACTTACTTTCAAATGTCAACCTAAATTCTGCTTCCTCAGGAAATTTCTCCTGTTATATATTTCCACACTTCCCTCCATTTCCTAACACTTGTCATTTTAATTAAATAATCATTTCAGAAATTAGTTCTGTCATGTCTGTCTTCAAGAATACACCGTAAACTCCATGAGAGGGGGAGCTAGCATGTTTATTTATTGTAGTATATCTTGTGCCTAGCGCAGTCTCTGGCATATATATGTGATCAGTAAATATTTGTTGAATGAATAGATGAATCCATGGATAATTTTTATGTATCTTGTAGCTATGCCTTAATCCAAAGCATCAGTTTTCTAGTAGTTTAATAGTATAAAAGTTATCAGCGATAGAGAAACGAGTATCTTTGAATGGGTATCAGGCTTCCCAGGATCTCTGAAGTTACATCACTTAGGCAATTATTATACCTACTTTATTTAAGCAGAACGTTATCTTTTTCAGGCAAAGAGCAAGTAGATAGAAAGGACAGAAATGTACCTAAACTAGTATGTTGAGGGAGATTGAAGGATAGGAAAGCTAGACCACCTAGACCAGAGCAATGAAATTGTTAAATTCAGATATTCCTAAGCATAAGAAAGATATTGGACAGATAGTTTGTTAACATGGATTTTATTAAGTATTAATTGAAGTTTTGATATGTTCATTTTTCTCTTTGAATTTTCCACTTTTTCTGTCCTCCATTCAAGCACATAATAAGTTCCCGACTTTCTTCCCACATGAAAGATTTTTGGCAGGATTTTCTGGCTTCTGTTTGCCCACTGAGGATAATAGAACTCGAAGAGGGGAAATTGGTGTCCCTGTGTGAAACCAAGAAAGACAGAAGTTTCTGCAAATGAAAAAGAGCTTCTTTCTGGTAGGGGGAAAGGACAGGTGTGCTGTCCTTGAACAGAGGAAACTTTCACTTCTTCCCTGGAAGCTCCCAAGAGTGTGGCAGGACTTCAAGGGACATATTCGCATGGTGAACCAGGAAGGTTAGATGCCAAGCTTGGGGCCCCAGCCTTGTTAAAGAGCCCCTTAAAGCATAAAGCATGGCATGGAAATGGCACGCTGGTGGAGTTGATGGTATCATGTGGCTGCAGCAGAGTCCAGCTCTTACCAATGTGGATGAATATCTCTAGTGATCAATATTCTAATGCTTAGATCTGAAGTAAAACCCCAGAGCCTCAGCACAAACTGAGGGGTGGGAGAAAGCCTGGAAATAACTGAGGTCGGATTTTTTGCCAACTAGGTGGGACTAGATACTCGGAATAGAAATTAGATGATTTATAGACAATAATGAAATATGATTTTGCTTGATTTATACCTGCTACACTAAACAAGTGAACAAAAAGTGAAAATTGAACAGAAGTATATAAGTTTTCTTTTCTTATTTGGAAAGGAGAGTTTGTTTTTAGTTTTTAAAAAAATTAAATTTTAAGTTAAGTTTGAAAAATGTTTGAGAGAGCTCAGCACTGAATTATCTGCACTGAACTAAATGAATAATCTCATCAACTCTAAATGGTACCTTTATAACAAGAGTAAAAAACAAAATACAATTCATGGCCAAAGGAGGTGGTGCTTGCCTGTAACTCCAGCAACTTGGGAGGCTGGGGAAAGAGGATAGCTTGAGTCTAGGAGTTCAAGGCCAGCCTGGGTGATACAGTGAAAACCTGTCTCTTAAAAAAAAAATTCCAATCCATTATGATAGTCACATTATGCTGAACATGTCTGTGGGGACTGCCCTTTTTATCTGGAAGAAACAAAATAACACTGAACACCAGTCTTCCAACAAATAATTGATCTATTATCAACAAAGAGTGATTATCTTAATGAAGCAAAAAGTATTACCTTAAACAGAGTAAGGAGTCAGATATGTATTCCTCATTACAGGAGGAAAAATCAAAGGCAGTGTGTCTACTGTGAGAACATGCTGATGATGGGCTAGCTATGCCAACTTGTCCCTGGTGGAGAACTGATGGCAAACAAAGAGAATTTTAAAAATCGGTCGGTTGACTACTTATTTATTTGGCTTGATATTAAAATAAGCTTCTTCTATTTAATCATTTTTGCTCGGGAATTCTTTTACCTGTTCATTCCATTTTTTTAAACAAATATTTACTGAAGGCTTATATGGGCTAGACACTGAGCTGGGTGCTGTGGGAGAAACAGAAATGAGTGAGACTCAGGTTAAGTCCTCAAGGTATTTTTAACTTGTGATAATATATGTACAGGAACGACTGTAACACCAGACAAGTAGTAAGTTTATAAAGGACAGGAGAGAATGATACTTTTTCTTTCCTCCTTTCTTCCTGTTCTCTACTCTTTCGCTTTCCTTTCTCTTTTTTTCTCTTCTCTTCCTTTTCCCTTCATTTCCTTTATGTCAATGCTCGCGTACACAATGTGTAAAACTTTCGTGAACAAGTAGGAAACACCAGGTGGGCAATTTCCGCCTCAGCTACCAACATTCAGTGTGAACACTAACAACAGAATTGAGGCAGTGGCAAAGAGAGTGGGATCTGTGAGTTTACGTGGAATAATGTTTCCCAAGGCAACCACAGGTGACTTTTTTTTTTGCACACAAAAAAGGCTGAGATAGGCAAAATGAAGAAAGCAGGACCAACAGTGTGTTGAAGCCAGCTCACATCCATAAGAGATGCTTGCCGATTATCTAGGAATTTTGTGAGCCAGTTGTTAAAGTGTTGGTAGCTTGCAATCAGACACGGTGAGAGTATTTACATCATATAAATAGGTAAATGCTATAAATTATAACTTTTTTTAACACAGAAAGCTGTTTTACCAGCTCGCCAATGGAAATCACAGCCCCAAGAGTTTTTCATCTTCCTCGGGGGCAAAGGTATGGATATTCTGTGTGTGAGCTTCAAGAGCATGTAAGGGAGACAATAACATAATTGAGGACAATAACATAATTGAGAGACTGCAAAACTGCCTGTGGGTCCCAGCAGGTGAGAAGAATGGGGAAAGAAGCATGCTGAAGATGCTCAGAAAGCCCACCCCTCACTGCTTTAATCGGCAGAAGACAAAGGACAATTAACTGAGTGGATAATAGTCATTTGGAGAAAGAGAATTTTCACTCCATATCCTAGCCACTGATAATATTTGCCATGGTGTTTTCTGTTAAATAAGTTTCTTACTGCATGTAGGTTTTTGAGTAGGCATGGTGCATAAAAGTGACAGTGTTTTCACTCTATTATTATGGACTTGAATTATATAATTATAATAAGCAATACTTAAATTTTCTTATATTTACTTATTTATTACTATATACTTACACATATGCAGATACAGTACTAAACATCTAAATGGTACAGGCATGTGCAAAAACAAAAATATTAATAATAGTCTTCGCTTTCTAACTTCAATAAGATATTTCAGTCTCATCCTGGATTCTACTGCTTTTAATATGCAATCAGCCACACTGCCCAAGGGGCTGTAGTTCCTTTTGTTAAAAAATTAGTAATAAAGATCAAATCTAGGGGATAGAAGTAGAGATTTTAGTTTTATATGAGAATTGGGGATGCAGCATGCTAATGAAGTCACTTGAGTTATAGAGCAGAATATATCTTTTCTTTTTAAATAAAAGGTACAATCTCATGTTGATATTTTCAATTTAACCAAGTTTCTATTTTAGCTCTATTATGAGACTTTTTAATCTAATTTCTCTTTTTTCTAATAGTTTTGATGTTACTTGTTGCCATGCCAAGCAGCGTTTTTTTTTTAAATTATTCTTCCTCCACATATTCTAAACAAACAGTGTTTTGCCTCCTGTATTTAGAAGTCTTTTCTTATTCCATTTTTGTCCCTTGCCTAGAGTACCCTAGAATTGGCTGTCCGAACACTCCCCTTATCAGCATTTTGGAGGACAAACTGTCTAAAAAAGTAAAAAAAATACATATATCTACCTTTTCCCTAAGGAAATATAAAGAATCTACAGGTAGAAGATACCTAGTATTTCATATGGACTTCTATACAACTAGAAATCAAAAGGACACATCTTTGAGGTTTTGCCTAAAACTAACCTTTAACCATTAGCTTTTCATTTCCATGAGCATTTGTCAATATTTATCTTTTATTTCAGATATCATTGGTGTTGAATTACAATGGATATATACAAATATTTATCAGCTGAGTATAATTGTATTAGTCCAGTTTTTCAATTAGAGAGTCAGATAATACATCTACATAAATGTCAAGCATCATCAGAATATTTTATAACCCCCATTTCAGGTGGAAAAATTTCTGCAAAGTTACATTGCCTCATTCCACAAGACTCAAAATAGATAATAGCACATTGGATTACAACATATTTCATATTCAATATTATGTTTAAACTATATTTAAATATTTTCAATTCCTTTACTAATAATTATATATTTTTTTGTCTATTCTGATGGTTTTATTTTCACACAAGACAAAAAATTAAAAATTCATTAAGTTTTAGCAATAGGAAGTTTCACTTCAAATATCCCTACATATATGTTATTGCATAGATCAAAGCATAGTATGCCTATACTCCCTAAGTTAATTTGTATTAACTATATGATTTCCCTAAAATGAAATCCCAATTACTTTATTCTCATAATTTGGTAAATGAAGCCCCATGAGATCCACATATTTAGAATATAGTTTTGCCAAAATCTTGACAGGCTGATTTTGACTATGATCAGAAATTTGTTCTTAAAATTCTGTGTTTTATTTTGAGTGCTCCTCCATGAAAGGGATTCCGAGGAGCTTAAATACTTCCGATTATCTATTAGAGACCCTGTAAAACTATAATCTCTCAACTTGTGTGTCCAATTAGTATCAGAACATATTTAGGGCACATCCTCCCCTTTGAGGGCCTTATGAGTTCCTACAGCAGGTTTGTTCAAATGTCACTTCCACAGAAGATTGCTGGCCTTTGTCTTCTGGGGCATGGTCTGGCTACAGGCTCTGGGCAACCTGCTGTGTTCTGTTGCACAGAAGTACTTCTCAGCTTGTTCCCCCTGCTTGTTCCTTTCCCACATTCCTGATGCTAGAGTTCCTGTTATTTTACTAACTTTGATCCAATTTTTAACTTTTTTATGTATTTTCTCTTTGCTCTATATTATCCATTTCACAACCCCTCCTATTCAGTCTAAGTAGAAAAATGTTTAGACAGAAAGTGTCTGAAAATTGATATCTATAAGTTTATTTCCAAGATGATACATGGTTCCTAGCAATATTGAATTGTAATGTTGTCAACATAATTCATCTAAAGATGATAAATAATTTATTCTCACAGGCATAATTTTGTTTAGAGGAGATGACTCTCTTGGACTGGGCCCAACTGAAATAAGGAAAAGACTGGCAATGCAATTGTTTTCTCTAAGTCTACAAATCTTGGAGAAATAATTTTCTTTTATCTTTTTATTCATTTCTTTATAGGTGACTTAGATTTCAGTGTGAAACTGCCATTCCTTAATAAGAAAGGAATGGATGTTCATCCTTTCAATAGAAAGTGAAAGAATCTTTAAGGCAGAGGTTGGCAAACTATAGCCAGTGGGCCAAATCTGACCTGAAGTCTGTTTTTGTATGGCCAGTGAGCTAATCGTTTTTTATTTTTACATTGTTAAAGAGTTGTAAACATACACACACACAGAATGTGCAACATGGACCACATTTGGCCTGTAAAGTCTAAAATATTTACTATCTTGTCTTTTACAGAAAATGTTTTCAGCCCCCATCTTAAAATAACTATAATAAAATGACAATTTAAAACATTTTCTATGTGACAGGTACATGGGATTTTTATGTATTAATTCACTGGAATCTTATAAAGACCTCATGTGTATGGAGAATTAAAGTATTGTCCCCTTTTTGGACATGAGAAAACTGAGATGGGAGAGGTTAATATCACATACTTTCTAAATGTCAGAGGTAAGATTTACACAAAGGCAGTTGGGAACTAGAGCTTGCACTTATAACCGCTATATCATACTGCCTCTAAATGTGATCTGACATTTGTTTGTTTGTTTCTTTGTTGTCCCACTCTTGACACCAGTCTGCAAACAGGATCATGATGTGATTGCAGAACACTGCTCATACAAAGCTAAGTATACAAGTTCCTTTAAGCACTAAAGGGCATCACTACACAAACTGTCTATACACTGCAGTAAACACAGCCACACTACCAGTTGGATGAGTAAGATCATCTTGCTTTCAAATCCCCATAAAATTGCGTGACTTCTAGTAATACAACGTGGTCTGGCTGATGACTTCAGGGTACTACCCTTGATATTCTCACATAGGTTTCATAACTTGCCAGTCTTCTATGAGCCCGTCTGTTAACATTTGAAATGACTATACTTGGTAACACTCCCAAAGCACTTCTCAGTCCTATTGAAAGACTGAGGAGATTATAGGTAAATTCTAGGCCCAGTACCTTATTGACAGGTTTGGGCTTTAGGCCTACCTAAGGCATATTCCTGGAATAGCCAGTTTGTTGTTCTTTCTGGTAGCTTTTCTTCTCTGACTACTGGTCCCTGTGCCTATCAATTCAGGGAGAGATTTTGGTCTGTCATGAGAGGAGTTCTCACTTGTCTTACAATTTTCTCCTACATATATCCCTCGTTCTGGAGTCTTCCATTATGATTTCTTTATCAATTTAGTTTTACTTTCCTTTGGTTTGGCAGCTATCTCTTAAAATATTTATCTTGTAATTGTACTCCCAGTGCCTTTATAAGTTTATTCCTTTTATAGTTTTATTGTGTTATTTCAAGGACACTTTTGGAAGGGGAGAGAGACATATGTACTAGCTCTACCATTCTGAAGTAGAACCTATCAAAATTTATGTGGCAAGAAAATGCAGTCGGGTATATACTGATAGCTTTCATACCACTTCATGCTTTATTGCATTTCTTTTCCTATTTTGGGAGCTTTCTCATCAGCCCTGGAATGATGAAAATAAGAGAATCCAAGAAGCAATTCTTGATTTTAAGTTCAAAACACCATGTTCGAGGCATAAAACAGAAAACATTTGGACAGATATAGTATTTTCCTGTACCAAGACTAGATAAAATTCCATGCAATGGGAAAGGGGAGCAAAGCGGGACTACGTAGACAGGAGTGATGTCAGCTTCAAGTGATCACCAAGCTCTGTCCAAGCCAGAATTCTCTGAGGCAGTCTCCTGGGAGATGCAAGGGACACAGGCTATATCTGGACATCAACCAGTCTCCATTCAAATGAATCGCATATTATACATTGTCTGAAGTGTGTAGCTATTAGGAGTCCTTTTTGTTCCCATCTGTGAAGATTATCCATTGACAGCAGTCAACAAGGTGCTTGTTAATCTTCCAGAAAGGGTGAAGTCTTGAGATTTTGTTTAGCCTTTAAATGATCCATCCAGAGTGGATTTCCTCATTTCCATGGCCTAGGACGTGTTTAAGCCCCAAAAGTAAAAGGTGTGGCTTTGTACATCTAATGAGGGAATGATGGAGGTGTTACTGTCAGTCAGAGGCTGGCAGGTAATAGTTGACACACTTAACTGGGTAGTTTCAGGAGGGTTTTAATTGCATTTATGAAGGTTTGGACAGGTTTAGGAGAAAGAATAAGGGTGGTGCAGTACCTCACGTCTGGCAACAGCAGGGCTTTACCATCCTAAGATCTGAAGGGTCAAGAGGAGAGCGTGGCTCCCGGAACCTAAAGAGAATAACTGTAGGAACAAGGCTGACTGACAGCAGCTGCGTCTTCAGCAACCTGACCTCATGTGTCTCTCACTCTCGGAATCTCCTAAAGTTGCCTCTCACTGGAATTGCCATCAAAACTTGTGCCAGTTCACATGTTCATTTTGGAAAAGAGACATCAAACAACTACAGAATAAATTCTTCCTCATGGAATTTGACCTAGAAAAGTCCTCCACAGACTTGGGGTGAGAGACCAGTTGTTGTTAAATTTCCAATTTGCTGAGAAATGATACTTTTATAAGATAAAATAAAAATTAATAACATACAAAAAATGAAATAAAAATGAAGAGGCATACAAAATACAGGCTCCAATTAATCTTCTGATTTTTAAATATTAGATTCATAGACATAAAATCGCTCTGTCAAAATGCTACAAAAGTTTAGCACTTACATTCTTTGGAAACAAGCAGGTCACAGGCTGGCATTGTCTGCATGTTGTAGCACTTTTACTAACACTAACCTAGACCACTCAGCAATGGTCCTGGTTGTGGTATATAGCAGAAAAATATTAAGCAAAATGAAACAAAACTACAAAATGGGCACCGAAGCAGCTTTACTGAAGGGTAGCTAATAGATTTTCTTTTTAAAAACTCCTAAAACAAGACAGACTTTCTGGGTTTAATATGGTAGAGATTAGCATTTCCCAGAGTGTTGGATGAGATATTGGTCCCTAAAGGTGCTCCATGACTTAAGAACTCCAAGGTTAAATACCACTGGGAAATATCCCCAAGGTTCATAGCAAATGTTTGCATATTATGGGTTCTGAGCAGTCTAGTAGTAAAGAAGCTTAAAAAAACCCCCAGCACTTCTCAAGCTTATTTAACTAATCCTTTTATTCATGTAAAACCTATTAACATCTTTTGTAACTTTAGGAAATACTGGTATACATATATTTCTGCCTAATGAGGTAAACTAAATGATTCCTCTTGACAGAATTCCCAATTTCATGGTTCTATGAAACGTTCAGAATTGGACCTGTCACAATAAGGCCAATTTAAAAAATGGCCTTGGCTAAACTTTCAGTTTCAGAGTTGTTATTCTGTGCTTTGTAGCTGCTCTATGTTAGAGAGTAAGAAACTCTGTCAAAGATTCATTCTTAATGAAGCAATTTTCTAATTTTATGTTATCTTTTGCTTTTCATATTTACCTATGGTTTTCTGGAAACTTGTGATTTAGAGGAAAACTTAGAATACATTACTAAATACTTGGCTGTTGCAGTGCTTCATATATGTCAAGTTCTGAAAATTTATAGTTTCATAAGTATCTTTGAACAACAGTATTGTAGCATTAATAGAGAAAAATAATTCATTTTGATTTCACTGGGCATGTATCAGCACATGACTTAACAATGCAAAATAAATTGCATTCAGTTCAAGTGAGAATTGAGGATAAAGGTTTTGGTTCTTCTGACCTTTGTGATGAGATTCAAAACGAGATACACAATCAGTGGGGAAGAAATCAGAGGCTATTTAGCCCAAATTCTACTAGTTATTTCTTACTTAATATCTGAGTTTTGTGAGGGCAGAGAGTTGAGTTGAAATCCTTTAATATGTCTCTGTCTTAGTCCATTTTGTGCTGCTATAACAGAATACTTGAGACTGGGTAATATATAAAGAACAGAATTTATTTTTCACAGTTCTGGAGGCTGGGAAGGACAAGATCAAGGTGTCAACAGATTTTATGTCTGGTAAAAGTGTGGTCTTCACTTACAAGATACTGCCTTGAACACTGCATTCTCTGGAGGGAAAGAACACTGTTCCTCACATGGCACAAGAATAGAAAAGCCAAAAAAGAGAATTCACTTCCAAAGCCCTCTTTAAAAGGCATTAAACCTACCTATGAGTACAGAGCCCTTGTAGCCTAATCACTTCTTAAAGTTCCAAACTCCAATATCATTACATTGGCAATTAAATTTCAGCGTGACATTTGTGAGATTTGATGGGGACAAACATTCAAACCATAGCAGTCTCTTTTGTTGTCTATATTCTAAACAAGAAGTCCTATCTTTAGTATTTTTCATTTCATTTTCTAAATATTAACTTTCTCCCTTGCTCAGGAAAGCTATTTAACAGCAATCTATCACTCATTGATACTTCTTAAGTAAGTAATACATTTAATATATTAGGCATCTGGAAACCTGAGGAGAATGGATTTTGTTCTTTTACTATTACTACAGGAAGTGACAGTAAGTTAAGTTACCTACTCAAGTCTATAATATGTAAAATATTGAAGGATATGTAAAATCTTTAGACCAAAGGAGTGCAGAATTACATGTCAGTGATGAGACCAATTCTCTGACACATTAATTGTGTTGTAACATTTTCATAGAGATAAATGATCACTGTTTAAGGATAATATAGTGTAATGGTTAAGAGAAGTAGTGTAATGGTGAATGTTTAACAACCAGCCCGGTGGTGGTGATTTGAGTGCTTGCTAATTTTCATGGTATACATACTTCCATCATGGACACTTTCAAGTTATAAACATGACGTTACTGAACACACAGAGTTAGAAAAAGATGTGACTATTATTAAATAGTGTTTCTACCATACAGATAAAAGACATATAAATAAACTCAAAGGCATTCATAATATTATAACATAGTTAGATACATAGGTAGTAAGGTGTTTTGAATATTTACTATCTCGGTTTATAATATAATTTATTTGAATGTAGTTTTGTATAATTTAATTTTTACTAATGGGTATTGCTATGGTTTGAATGTTCCCTTCAATACTCATGTTGAAACTTAAACCCCAATGTGGCAGTATTGAGAGGTGGAGCTTTAACAGGTGGTTGGATCATGAGAGCTTTACTGTCATGAATGGATTAATCTATTCAGGGATTAATTGATCAATGGGTTAATGGGTTAATGGGTTAATGGGTTATCATGAGAGTGGAATTTATAGCTTTACAAGAAAAGTAAGAGAAACCTGAGCTAGCACATTCAGCCCCCCACCATGTGATACCCTACGCCACCTCGGGACTCTGCAGAGAGTCCCTACTGCAAGAAGGCCCTCACCAGATGCAACCTCCCCACCTTGGACTTCTCAGCCTCCATAACTATAAGAAATAAATTTCCTTTCTCTATAATTTACTCAGTATCAGGTATTCTGTTATGAGCAACAGGAAACAGACTAACACAGCTACACTTAACAACCAGCTCAAAAAAATTCCTGAAAATTTAACAATTGGCTCTTGTGAGTTAGCACAAAGTATCTCCCACACACTGCTGGGTAAGAATATAAGATTTAAAGTTAGATTTGAACTTGATTCCTTTATGTGCCACTTGAAGTTGTATGTTCATGTGGAGTTTATGTTTCTTCTTTAAGCCTTAGTTTTTTCAGATGAAAGATAAGCATAAAAATTTTATCTACTTTGAATAGTTGTTGTGAGGATTAAATAAGATAGCCTCCTCTTTCACTAGAAACTAAGGACTCCATGGCTAAAAATTTTATAAAGTCTCTGTTAGAACTGTGATTACAAAGCATCTTTTTTTTTCAACTAAAGGAGAAGTCATTAAGAGGAACATGTTCTGCTCTAGGTAACAATGTAATTTGCATAATTCAAGGGAAGACAGGCAGGTTTTTTTTAAAGGGTTCAGACTGCACTATCACTGAGAATAGTGAATTTCCTTGGAATATGTGAAGTTTGGTTCCAACCAGCATTTCTCCTACCTTTAGTAGGAAAATTGCAAAGAAGATCCTACTTCTTGGAGAGTTTATACACTCCCTGGGATGTCTGATGGGATTTGTAGGCCAAAGCCACTTCCTTGTTTCCTCTTTTATGGATTACATGGACAACAGTAAAAACAGGTGGAGACTTATACACATTACCTTAACAAAGGAAGGTGATAATTTAGAAGGCAGGCGTAAATCTGAGAATAGGGAACAAGAGTAGGAGCTTGGAGTACAAACACAAGGAGCCCTCTTATGAAAGATTTTTATTCTTACACTTTGGGAACAATTCCATTGGGTTTATAGCTTTAAGTTTTCCACTTGCTTTTTAATCTAGGCATGCACTGATTAAATGAATATATTAATATCTTATATACCTACTATGTGTTATGTACTGTGAATGGTACCAGAGATACTATGGTGAGCAAAAAGGAATGGTTTTCATCTTCATTAAGTTTGCATACTAGTGAAAAAGACAAATTATCAGCAAGTAATTAAAGTGGCAGAATAACAAACAATGGTAAGTGCTATGAAGAAAACAAAATACTGTAATAGAAGAACCCAGTTGATTAGGTCAGGGAATGAAAATTAAGATAAGATAATGAAAGAAGGTTTTGTAGAAGTGTAGAATTATTATTACTTTTCCAAGAGCGATGGAAAACACTGGAGTTTTTATAGGAAAAGGACATACCTCTGGCTGTTGCATGAAGAAGGTATTAGCAGGGATAACATTGGAGGCAGAAAGAGTGGGTAGGAAACTACTATAATAATCTCAGCAAAAGATTATAGTGGGTTGTACTAGTGTGGTGGTGGTAGGGATGAAAAGAAGTGGAGAGAATCTTTGCTGGTAGGATCAACAGCATCAGCTGTTATATTGAAAGCAGGTACTAAGGAGAGGGGAAATGACTCCATTGTGCTTCAGTCTTTAAGTACACAATTTAAAACACACTGTAGGGGCCAACGAAAATCTTCCCCTCTGCCCTTTGAAGGTTAGCTGAAAATTAACTGACAATAGATTTACTTAAGTGCGTAAACATGAGGGAGTTGCATGAGACTGACTACCCAACAACCCAATGAGGTCCAGATTCTTACATAGCCTTCTTCACAGGGGAAGGGGAGATGAGGGAAATGTGGTAATTTTGAAGGATGGTAAATAATTCATAGGGAGAATGAATGGACGCAGGAGGCAGACATTGTATTGTGAATAACTCTGTTTGGAAATTGAATGGAACCAAGGAATAAATAATGATTTGGGACAACATTCACCTGGGCTCTAGGCGTGGTGTTTAATTTTTAGTCTCTTCCTCTATAATATGAGTTTTAATCTTCTCTGGTGGTTAATGAAATTTCAGGGAAGGGATCAAAGGCAGTTATGTTCCTCTTTGGGAGTCCAGTTTGCAGGTAGATAAAGGAACTTCAGAGAACAGCCTCATATTGTGCTTTGGGAGAGACAGGATTGAGATACATGGAGTGGAGGTTTGTCAGAGAGAACTGAGGCCTGCTTGTTTAATTCAGCATGTCAAAGTACAATATTTTGGGGTATCATTTTCTGAGTTCCAACAACATTTTATAGATTTATATACAGAGGTAGATTTAAGCAGTAAGGCTTTTCTTTTGTATGGACTCCTCCCAAAGCTTTGGGAAAGAATTAGGAAAATCATACATGTTCATCTGTTCGTGTTACTTTGTAGAAATGAGACAAGTGTTTACTATAATCTATTCCCCTTTGACACCAACATTTCCTCCATTCTACTTCCCTTTCATAAGGCATTAAAGTGGCTGTGGGCATTTTTGGGAGGCAGGTAAGAAGAAGTTGAATGGGAAATGCATTTAATTTGGGTTTAGTGCCTTGCAGTTATATCCATGTATAAATAAGTTATTGTGAGCTGCCCTTGCCTTCCAGGAATACTTCTATTTCTCACAGCGCCAGCATACTCCATATTCATACAGGGCTAGAAGTTACAACATAGTATGAACGTGTCCCGTAGTGTCCAGTTTGAAAAGTGGTGCAGGAAGCTAGTTTGCGGAAAATTCTTTCAGCTATCAGACTTATACAATTGTTTCAGGGACAGAACTCCCACAAATATTTATCATTAATAAAATATTTGCACTGTAAGAAAAATGTGTTCACATAATTTTTAGCTCAATGCAAGAGAGTAGTCATTTAAAAATGCAACGCTATTTAATAATATAATGGGAGGGAAACACCGTAATGGAAGCCAAAAACATAAACTAAGACGAAGAAAAATGGTAAAGATATCAACATTCCAAAAATTCTTATTATATGTAAACTAAAAATAAAATCCCTAAGCCCCCACTCTTCCCACCAGCCAAACAGACCCCATCTTGGCCACGGGGACCCCAAAAAACCTTAAAACTGAGTTCCTAGCCATGAAGGGAGAGAGGTCAGACACACCTTCTTACACCTCCTCCCTTTTGGAGTTTAGACTAATTGCAAATTGGACCTAAGCCGTGCAAGACAAAGGTGAAGTCACACCTGCAGGCTGTCACTTGCCTAACAGATCACTTTGAGTCAGTATATTGACTAACAGACTTCCTTATCTCAAAACATTCCTTTCTACTGATTTTAAGCCTTTAGATAAAGCTTTACGTCTGTAACCAATTACAAATCAAAGAATCTCTGAACATACCTATAACCTATAAGACCCCACTTGGAGATGTCCTGCCTTTTTGGGCCAAACCAGTGTGTACTGTTAAGGTGCAGTTAGTGGAGGAGGACATCTCAGCAAGGAGATGGGTGAAGGACGGAGTTTCCCCAGCCTGCAATGGTCAATTAAACAAGACTAAACAAACGACTCCGTGGGCTTAAACAATAACAAAAGGAGTACGCCTGTGGCCCTGGCTTGGGTGAGGCAAACACATTACATGTAATGAAAATGTTCGTACCCTCATAATATCCTGAATTAAAAAAAAAAAAAAAAAGAGTGACTTTATACAGCACAGAGCATACACACTAGTAGGATAAGGGTGACCAAGTACAACCTTATGACGTGGCTGCATTGTGGTTTTACCCTCACCTAAGTGGGTTTTCAGAGAGGATTATGGAAAACCATGATGCAGGGAGCAGTTTCCACCCTAGAAGCTACAATTCGCCATCCATAATA
>CAUYMX010072676.1:0-15194 GCA_963573855.1 Lepilemur septentrionalis
TTATGATGCTTTAGCATATAATCTTCCAGAGATGTTTCAACATATGTATAGATGTTATATAGAAGATAACAGTGTATATTCATAAAACTGGAATTATATGCTCATTCTGGAAATTACTTTTGTACTCAATGACCCATGTACATCTTTTTATAACAATAGCTATTTGGAAAAAAGAAATTTCTATGAGAAAGCAGGAAAAAATTTTGGAGGACAGGTTTTCAGATAAGTTAGGAGGAAGTTGGAAGACTGCTCCAGACAGAGAGAATAGAACGTGTAAATTTTAGTATTGACATAAGGCATGACATATTTGAGGAAGTGCAAAAACTGCCATGTGGCTAGAAGGCAGTTAGGTCAGAAGGTAGGAATAGTAGCAAGAGACAA
The DNA here is from genome assembly GCA_963573855.1 of Lepilemur septentrionalis. Taxonomy (NCBI): domain Eukaryota; kingdom Metazoa; phylum Chordata; class Mammalia; order Primates; family Lepilemuridae; genus Lepilemur; species Lepilemur septentrionalis. The sequence goes on from CAUYMX010072676.1 coordinate 382, forward strand.
GGCTGTGGCAGGGAGCCTTATAAGTTTATTAACATATCACTAAGGTTTTCCAATTATATGTGATGGCAAATCTGGGAGATTTTGGAGTTGGATATGGTCAATAAATAATACCCCTCTACCACACCTGAGGTCAGAATCAACCTCAAACTACAAAAGATGCTTTGTTTTTCAAGAAGAAGTTAGACAAATGTGGATAAAAATATCAGCTTTATTTTGAAGAGTGTGCCTTTATATCTATTATAATGTCAAATAGACTTGTTAATACTGGATCCCTAGTTTGAATTTAGCTACCCATCCTTAGGGACTACTGGAAAGCCATAATCCTCTCCTAAAGCAGAACAGCCTCCCTCAACCTTACAGCATGGAGGAGTGGAGAATGCATACTTCCTGAAGGCAAACTGCATCCTAGAGAGCCCAGGAACTAAAGGACGTAAGCTGTTAGATACCCTGAAATGAACAATGGCGATAGCAACGACAAACTCATCCGGACACATGATATGAGAACACAGAGAAGATCCCAGAACTTCCAAAGGGAATAGCAAGGAAAACAAGTTATACTATTAATACAAAGGAGCAAGAATCCAATTGGCATCAGACTGTTCACCAGCAATGTGTGCCTCTATGCATTTACTACTCAACTGTCATTTTTGAACATCCTCTTACAAAACACACAAATAACTAGATCACACAAATAAGTAACTTCTTTAAAAAGGGTGAAGAAGGGAATATGTGGTCCCTTGCATGTTTGAAAAGGTCTTTATTCTGTGTTCAAGCATGATTGGTGCTTAGAATTCTAGTATTAAAATGATTTTACCTTGGAACATTGAAGATGTCACATCCTTGTATTTTCTCTAGTAATCATCCAATCTCTTTATGAGACTCCAAATAGTCAAATAATGGATATCTTGGATTAGTTCTCTGTTTTTCATCTCTCTTATCTATGTTTATTTTTATTTTTTTATTTCAAAATATTAAAGGGGTACAAATGTCTGTTTTTCTCTTTGTTCTAAACTATTTGAAATCTCTATAACTTTTTCTTCTAGTATTTTCTAAGAGCTCTTTTTAGTTCTCTAATTGTTGTTGGTTTTGCTGGGCCTCCTCTTTCATGTTGCTATGTTCAAATGTCTAATTATGGTTTTTCCTTCATATTTTGGGATTTTACAATAGAAAAGGTTTACATATTCAAGAAGCTTGTTTACTCATAGATTTTGCATTAAGGAGAGAAGACTATTTCACAAAGTGACCTACAGAAGCCAAAATCATCCTGGAGGTGACAATTTCCTATATGAGTTACCCTAATATCCTTTATAACACATTATTTAACTTCTTTAGGAAAGTACCTTATGATTTTGTTTGCTTATTTGTTTCCCTGGGCCATAAATTCCTGGTGGTTGGTGGTACAAACCTAATAAGTTTCCAATCTTTTTAGTTCACATTTCTCTTTACTGACCCCTTTGTATTAAAAGAGCCTCTAAGTGATTCTACAAGTTAAATTAACCTTCTCCTCAGATGTAGAATACAGCTCCCTCTGTCCCATGCATTAATCTCTAGATCATTTTCTAGAAATTTGTTTAAATCTTTTTCCACTATAGGCTTCCTTTGGTTATTGTTATGACTAAGGATTAAGGGGGGGGTCCTCAAAAAAAAAGAGGGGTTGAGAGTGTGAGCTCTGTCATCCTGAACTGGAAGCCTTTGTGAGTACTTCAAATTTTGACATTGCTAGGTTACTTTCTAAAACAATGTGATGAATAATACTGCCACCAGCAATATATGAGTGTACTTGTTGCCCTGTGTCCTTGGCAGCAATGAATATTGTTGTTCTTTTAATATTAGCTATACTGATAGATTAAAAATGGTATTCCATTATTGTTTTGATTTACAGTTCCCTTATCAATAATGAAGTCGAGTACCTTTGGGTTTTTGTTAGGTGTGTATTTTCTCTTCTGAGGTTTGCTTTTTTATGTACTTTGACCATTTACTAGGGGTTTGATATATACTTTTTATTCATTTGTAGGAGCTATTTTTATAATACATGATATATATATATATATATATATATATATATATATATATATATGGATACCAAGTAAATAAAGTCAGTTGCATTTTTATAAAGCAGTAAAAACAAAAAGGTACCTAGGAATACATCTAATAAAGGATGTGCATTGCTGTTAAGTAGAAAATTCAAAAGTTTATTGGAGAATATTAAAGAATGCTTAATGAAATGAAAAAATATACTTTGTTTATGGATAGAAGATTCAATATCAAAAAACATTAAACCTTTCCAAACTCATCTATATATTCAATGTTAGGTCAATTAAAATCCACCCAAACTTGACAGATGATTCTATTATACAAGCAGTCCCTGTGTTGTGGGTGAACTGACTTACAGAGTTTCATACTTACAAACAGGCTCCCTAGCCTCCCCATAAGGATAATTTATAATTAAATAATTAAATTAATATTATGGGAGCTAGTTTTTTCCATGCATGTAAACAAATCCATATGGTGCAAGTGGTTTGTTGGCGCAGCATCTTTACACTAGCAGCTAGTCTCATTGCTTATATGGTCACTCCTGCACAGCATTGCTTACATCTTAACTTTTTTATTTACTTTTTTGAGTCTGTATTTACACTTATGACTAGGTCTCCAAGCAAAAGTCCACTGCAACCTCAGGTGGCCTGCAGCGAAGAGAAAGGTGATCACAGTGCAAACAAAAGTAGAAATAATTACGTGTTCAGAGAAAGGCCAGACTGCATCATTCACTGGGAAAGCATTAGGCTTCAGTTGCTCAACTATTGGAGCAATTATAAAGGATAAAGTGAGGATAATGGAACATGTGAAAGGCAGTGTTCCAATGAAAGCATCTATTTTTACTAAGCAGTGTAGTGGATTAATTATTGCAATGAAAAGGTTATTATTGATTTGGTTAGAAGATCAAAATAAGAGTAACATTCCTATTAGCCTAGCACTGATGAAACATTAGGTGGGCATTAACCTTTAATATTCTTTTTTGAAATTTCTCCTATCTAAATTTTTGTATGGGTTTGCTTTTATGTTCTGCTTGTTTGAATTAAAAGAAAGAGCACAATAGTTTCTGTAACATATTATTACAGCATAGGAATATTATTATTATTACAGTATTACACTATATTATTACCACATATGAGCCACTATAGTATTGTTATTATTATTACCATATATGTGCTGTTCATCAGGGATCTGAGTTACATACAAATCTGACCTAAAGATGTTGTCAGGAATTTGTCTCTGCCACAACCTGGGAAACTCCTGTGTGTACATGTGTGTGTATGTGTCTGTGTGTGTGTATACACATATATAAAATGAAAGAAGAAAGGGCCAAGAATAGCAAACAGTCCTCAGAAAAAAAGAAGGAAGTTTGGAGCTGGAGAGAGTGTATTCCCTACTTGATAATAGATATTTATTGTAAAACCATAGTTATACAGATAGTGTGGAATTCATATGGAGATACACAAATGGGCCACTGGAACAGAATAGAGAGGCTAAAACAGATATATGACAGAAGTAGCAATGCAGATTAGTATGTAAAGAATATAATATTTAATTAAGAGTGTGATACAATTTGCTTTCCATGTGGAAAAGTGAAATTGTGTCCCAACCTCACACCACACACAAAATCAATCTCAGCTGAAATAAGGAGATAAATGTGAACAAAAAAATTCAGAAGACAATATAGAAGAAAACCTCTAGACCTGATGGTAGGAAAAAATTTCATAATCAAGGCCCAAAAACCTCAAAACCACAAGGAAAAGACTGATAAATTATATTTAAAATTACAAATTTCAATTTTTCAAAGGCATTTAAATATTGAAATAACAAACCACAAACTGAAAAAAAATATTGGCAACACATATAACCATAAAATGTTATTTTACTAATATGTAAAAATATCTATTAATCAATAAATAAAGCAAATGTCTAAAAAATAGACACAAATCTATAGGTACTGCATAATCAAGAAAACATGAATGACAAATAGCTTATGAAAAGATGCTCAAGTTCATTAATATTTAGGAATAAACCACAATGAGATACTATTACATATATCATATTGGGTAAATACTTAAAAATCTCAAAACACCAAATATTGAGAAGTCAGTGAAAGAAGGGAAACTTTCATACACTACTGGTAGAATGTAAAATGATACCACCACTTTGAAAAATAATTTGACATGGCCTGGTAAAGTTGAACATGTGAATATCCTACAACCTAGCAATTTCACTCTAGGTATAGCCATAGAGCACTGGCTTTCAAATTCTCATGACTCACAGTAAAAGTAAAGTATACATTACAACTCAGTGTATACTTAACATATATTTTAACTATTGCTAAAGCATATCATGTATGGTTTAAAACAATACTTACCGATATTACATTTGACACATTCTGATATTTTATTCTCGATTCCTTTCTACTTAATTTCTCTTTATCCTAGTTGTGACAAGGATTAATTTGTGACAACTGTCAGCTTAAAAAACATAGCCTTAGAGAAAACTTTTGGGTGTGTACCTGGAGATACAGAAAAGATGTTCATAACCGTACTCCTTAAAATAAAAAGAAAATGGAAAGGACTCAAATGTCCATCAATGGTGCCATGGATGAAGAAATGATGGTTAATTTGTACAATGAAAGAATATTATGTATCTGAGGAAATGAATGCCTTATAGATACATACTACCCCATGAATGGATCTCTGAAACATGTTGAATAAGAAGGCAAGTTGCATAAAAATATATATGTATTAGTCCATTTACATGAAGGTCAAAACCACACAAAACTATAAAACATATTATTTCAAGATACCTAGTTATGTGACAAATTGTAAGAAAAACAAGAGAGAGATTTAAACAAAATTCAGAAAAACTCGTCTTCTGGGAAGATGAAGGTGGTTGCCATGGAGGAGGAGTACACTGGGGCCATCTAAGGTACCAGTGATATCCTCTGTCCATTTGATTAATAGTCTTTCAATGTACCTATTATTTTATTTTGACATAGATTATATATTATATACATTTTTTTATTTCAGCAAATTATGGAGGTATGAATGTTTAGGTTATGTTTGTTGCCTTTCCTCCCTCTTTCCCCCCTGAGTCAGAGCTTCAAGCGTGTCCATTCCCCAGACGGTACGCATTGCACTCATTATGTATGTATATATCCATCTCCTCCTCCCCCCTCCCATCTGCCCGAAGCCCGATAAATGTTATTCCTATATGTCCACTTAGGTGTTGATCAGTTAATGGCAATTTGCTGGTGAGTACATGTGGTTCTTGTTTTTCCATTCTTGGGATACTTCACTTAGTAGAATGGGTTCCAGCTCTATCCAGGAAAATACAAGGGGTGCTATATCACCATTGTTTCTTCTGACTGAATAGTACTCCATGGAATACATATGCCACATTTTATTAATCCACTCATGTATTGATGGGCATTTGGGTTGTTTCCACAATTTTGCAATTGTGAATTGTGTTGCTATAAACATTCTAGTGCAGATGTCATTTTTAAAGAGTGTCTTTTGTTCTTTTGGGTAGATGCCCAGTAATGGGATTGCTGGATCAAATGGTAGATCTAATTGTATCACTTTAAGGTATCTCCATATTGCTTTCCAAAAAGGTTGCACTAGTTTGCAGTCCCATCAGCAATGTAGGACTGTTCCTATCTCTCTGCATTCACATCAACATTTACTGTTTTGGGACTTTTTGATAAAGACAATTCTCATTGGAGATAAGTGATAGCTCATCGTGGTTTTGATTTGCATTCCCCTGATGATTAGAGATGTGGAGTATTTTTTCATATGTTTGGTCACCATTATTCTGTCTTATTTTCAAAAGTTTCTGTTCATGTCCTTTGCCCACTTTTTGATGGGTTTTTTTTTTTTTGATTTTTCCTTGCTGATTTTCCTGAATTCTAAATAGATTCTAGTTATTGGCCCTTCACTGGATGTGTAGCTTGTGAAAATTTTCTCCCATTCTGTAGGTTGTCTCTTTGCTCTCGTGACAGTTTCTTTGGCTGTTCAGAAGCTTTTTAATTTGATCAGGCCCCATTTGTTTATTTTTGTTGTTGCTGTGTTTGTCTTTGGGGTCTTCTTCATAAATTTTTTTGCCTAGGCCAATGTCTAGAAGAGTATTTCCAACATTTTCCTCTAGAATTCTTATAGTTTCACACCTTAGGTTTAAATCTGTGACCCAGCGTATGTTGATTTTTGTGAGAGGTGAAAGGTGTGCATCCTGTTTCAGTCTTCTACATGTGGCTATCCAATTTTTGCAGCACCATTTATTGAATAAGAATTATTTTCCCCAGTGTATGTTTTTGTCTGCTTTGTCAAAGATTAGATGGCTATATGAGGAGAGTTTTATACCTGATTCCCTATTCTGTTCCACTGGTCAATGTCCCTGTTCTTGTGCCAATACCAAGATGTTTTAATTACTATAGCTTTGTAGTATAGTTTGAAGTCTGGTAAATTGACACCTTCCATTTTGTTTTTATTGCCTAGGATTGCTTTTGCTATACGGGGTATTCTCTGGTTCCATACGAAGCATAAAATTATTTTTTCTATATCTGAAAAATGATTATGGTATTTCATTATGGATTGCATTGAGTCTGTAGAACACTTTGGGTAGTACAGACATTTTAACAATGTTGATTCTGCCACCCCAAGAGCATGGTATGGTCTTCCACCTGTTTACGTCCTCTGCTATTTTCTTCCTCATATTTTATAAACTTTTAAATGTAAGGGAATGAATTTGTTGATTAATTTAGCAAATCTTTAGTAAATATCTGGTAGGCGCCAGGTGCTGGGGATATGATAGTAGACAACAAAGAGAAAAAAACCTTGTTCTCATGGTGCCTGCATTCTAGTAGGAGAAGATAGAATATAAATAAGACTAATCAGTAAAATAGCTTGCATTTTAGTGCTAAAGATAAAACATCAAATGGGAAAGGAATTATGAAATGTTGTGGGGGATAGATGACAGGGAAGCCCTTACCAAAAAATAAGGAAGACGAGGTCTGAGGAGTAATGAGGGCCAGATGTAAGTAAGATGGGAAGCAATTGGAGGTTGTAGAGCACGGGAGTGGATATGATCTGACTTACATTTTGACAGAATTATTGTTGATTAATGCCATATCATTTTAATAAAAAATAAGTGTCATAATTGATCTCTTGTGTTGCTACCATGAAGATTGGAAATAAAGTATTAAACACACCACGACTCAAACCCTAAAAATGGTAACTATTGTTACTTATAAAAGTTTTTTGAGCACGATGGTAATATAAATGAAACAATAAAATACTTAAGGAAGACATTGATGTGAGGGCTAAAGTCAAAGGCACAAAATTGGCAGCTATTATAATAGTCCATGTGTGAAGCAGTGCTATTACCTGGACCCTGTGATCAATATTACAGCAAGTCTTCAGGGCATTTACTATTTGAGCTTATCTTCATGTATGCATCAGGTTTTGCAGTCTCCTTTTCCTGCAAGGCTTTTCTTTCACCTTGAAATAATTCCAAAAAAAAAGTGACTGTCAGCAATCTCGGTTGGAGCTACATATTGTCATATATAGATCACAGTTTCTAAAGTGACATCAGACAAACCACCCAGCTATTCTTATTCAGAGCCTGAGAATTCTCTTTATAGCTGAAAAGCTTAAAAACATGTACCAAAAATGTGTGCTCCAAGCAAAGATGTCTTTGCAGAGAAGTTTGAAAAGTAAGGGCAAAAATTATGGTATGGTTGTCTGCTTCATGTTTTAGTCACTGCACCTCTTCACTTTCACAGGCTTATTGAGAGAGTGAGTCCACATGCAGATATCGAAATTTATATGCAGAACTACTTGTTAAATTCCATTTTAAAAGAAAGGAATATATGAAATTTTACATGTGACAAGTTTGGAAAAAATAGAAATGTTAGAATCATGGGTTCATAAATATAATAAATTACATTAACAAATATATAGTTTGCTATGCATAATAGCTATACAAGTAAACTTCATTTATTTTCCTTTAGAAGGTTTTATAAATTATATTATTAGACATATACAGAGCAGTGAATTAGGATTTTCAAAATCTTGCCCAATTCAGATAAACGATAAGGGGCATAGCAATGACACATGGGAAATGTCAGATGTATGGAGGGAAATTTAAAGAGTCATTTTTATTGATTTATTTTTCTCATACCTAAAATCATATTGTTCACTTGGGAACCATGGGAAAGATCCTGATATTAATTTGACACTGAGAAAGTAGGCCAAAACTAATACAAATGAGACATCTATTCATGCGGCAGGAATTGCTACTGGCATAAAGGGACCTTTTGTTTCTGGCCCATTGATTAAAATAAAGCGGGTGTTAGTCAATGCTGTTACAATGCACTCTAAGACATTGGTCACATTCCTTTCTCTTACAACTATTTGATTGCACTTAACATTGGTTAGAATATATGAACTAGAATCTGGGCTTGGCAATTTTTGTTATACAGAGGTTTGTATTGGATATGTGTGGGGTGACAAAAAAATAAAAACTGAGTGTTCTGTGTTTAACTTGTATTAAAATTAATTGGATTGAACTTGTTTCAATATAGACTGCTTTTTTAAAAAGTAATTCACTTGGAAGTGACTCAATCAGGAGCACTTTAGGGCAAATGACTCTTCAGAATAGAAAAGTTCCAAAAGATCCAGGAAGAATGGACTGATGTTGGGGCTATCTAAGGGCCAGTCTTCCTCCATAAGGGAGACTGCCCCCAGAGACCTGAATCCATGGTTCACCCAATGACAGGGAAGTGTCAGGCAGGGGAAATTCAGTAAAAGGAGACTCTTAGAAAATGAATGAGTAATGAAATGAAGTAAGCCAGACACTGAACCCTGCTGATACTTAGAGTGTTTAAATTGACCAAAAATCCAAGAATTGGCTGAGGGAGGGGTCGAGCCCAGCTTAGGTTATGTAAGTTAGAAAAGAAATTGTCATTCTTTTTTGTTTGTTTGTTTTTATTTTGGTTCTTGGGATGGCTACCTTGTTATTTTAAACACAGCATTATGCTGAGCATTTTATTTATTAATTCCACAGATATTTACTAAGCAACTATAATGTGGCAAATACTTTTCTTTGTGCAGGTACAAAGTGATGAAAAAATAGGTGTGGTCCCTGTATTCATAAATTTAATGGTCTAGTGGGATAGGCAAATATTAAGCAAATTAATCTATAAATATATGAATGAATATGTACATACCAATCTACATCAGTACTCTAAAGGAAAATAATCATGTGCAATGACCGATAACCCAAAGCTAGGTCTCTTGTGACAAATAGTTAGCCAAGTTGTGAATGTAAAGGGAGAGTTTTTGAAGGAAATTAAAACTGCTACTACAGTGAACACGTGAATGACAAGAAAGCAAAAAAACCTTATTGCTGGTATGGAGAATCTTTACTGGTCTGGAAAGAACATCCCCTTAGACCAAAGCCTAACCCAGAGCAAGGCCCTAACTGTCTTCAATTCTATAAAGGCTGAGAGAGGTGAGGATGCTTCAGAAAAGAAGTCTGAAGCTAGTAGAGGTTGGTTCATGAGGCTTAAAGAAAGAAGCCATCTCCATAACATAAAAATGCAAGATGAAGCACCAAGCGCTGATGTAGAGGCTAAAGCAAGTTATACAGAAGACATAGCTTAGATAATTGAGGAAGGTGGATACACTAAGCAACAGGTTTTCAATGTAGACAAAAAAATCTTCTCTTGGGATAAGATGCCATCTAGTACTTTCATAGCTAACAAGGAAAAGTCAATGCCTGGCTTCAAAGCTTCAAAGGACAGGCTGACTGTCTTGTTAAGGACTAATGCAACTGGTGACTTAAAGTTGAAGCCTATGCTCATTCATCATTCTGAAAAGAATTGTGCTAAACCTACTCTTCCTGTGCTCTATACATGGAAAATTAAAGCCCAGATGACAGTACATCTGTTTACAGCATGGTTTACCGAATATTTTAAGTCCAATCTTGAAACCTACTGCTCAGAAAAACAAAGATTCCTTTCAAAATATCACTGCTCATTGACAATGCACCTCGTCATCCAAGAGCTTGGATAGGGATGTTCAAGGAGATTAATGCTGTCTCAACAACTCTGCAACCCATGGATCAAGGAATAGTTACAACTTTCAAGTCTTATTTAAGAAATACATCTCATAAGGCTACCATGGCCACAGATAGTGATTCCTCTGATAGATGAATCCAGGCAAAGTAAATTGAAAGCCTTCTGGAAAGGATTCACCATTCTAGATGTCATTGATAATATTTATGATTCATGGAAGGAGGTCAAAATAACATTAGGATGACTTTGGAAGAAGTTGTTCCCAGCCCTCATGGATGACTTTGAGTGATTGAAGACTTCAATGGAGAAAGTCATTGCAGATGTGGTAGAAACAGCAAGAGAATTAGAATTAGAATTGGAACCTGAAGATGTGATTTAATTGCTGCAATCTTATAATACAACTCGAATGGATGAGAGGTCACTTCTTCAATATGAGCAAAGAAAGTGCTTTGTTAAGATGGAATCTACTTCTAGTGAAGATGCTGTTAACATTATTGAAATGACAACAAAGGATTTAGACTATTCCATAAACTTAGTTTGCAGGGGGCAAGGCTGCGAGGAGATCAGCTGCTTCTCCTTACAAAACCATGTCCCTTAGATAGTTGTTGCCACAATGAATAAGAAATTGATAGGAAATACAGAGAATAAAAGAATACAGAGGCTAAGGTAAAGTTTTATTGTTTTATATAAAGCAGTTAGATAAATCAGGGGTACTCAAGAGTCTACACCATATCTCCATAACTAGTGCAGCCTTAAGGTTAGATTCATATAGGTTTTTATAATCACAGATATCAATTATCAGTTGCCATAGTAACAGATTTACATATCAGGTAATGCAGTTACTATGGGTGACAGGTAGTTTTCATTAGGGTTAAAGAGTTTTTCAAAGGGCTTCTAACAATTTCTAATCTATCTAGATGTACAAACAGTTACAAAGTCTTTCAAGGATGAACATCTAAGTTCTAAGAGATAGTTACCAATTAATAGAGGAATAAAAAAGAGGTATAGTGGCTCTGTATTTCTTTGATCTAGTTATTGTGGACTTAAGGCAGACAGCCAGGAGAGAGCAGGAAGCCCACCTCTACAAAACAGATTGTTCATAATCACAGGGGTGCATCTTGCCTAGGGCACTCATTATCTCCAGCTCCCATCCTGTGAGCAAGATATTTGCCTATCTTTTCTTTCAAGAACAAGAAGAACTCACAGACCTGAATAACTGGGAAGCCTCCTGGAATGCATCCTTACTGGAGCTTTGAGAGCCCTCCCAAGGAGAGACAGCCCTGGATAGGCGAACTAATGAGTTCACATATTCCTTCAGGGCAAACCCCTGAAAACTGTTTCTATCTTTAATACAGCAATACTTGGTGATGCAATAAAATAAAGATCTTATGAGCTACATCTCATTAATTCCTCATTCATATTCCCCAACATTAGTTGAAAAAGGAGCTGAAAGGTTTTAGAGCACTGACTCCAATTTTGAAAGAAGTTCTGCTGTAAGTAAAGTGCTATTAAACTAGATCACATGCTATACAGAAATATTTTGTGACAAGAAAAGTCAATTGATGTGGCAAAATTTATTGTTGTCTTATTTCTTTTAAATTGCCACATATCCTTCTGAATTCATTCTACGAAGCAAACATCACTTTAATTCCAAAACCAGGAAAGTACCCAACAAAAAAAGAAAATTACAAACTAATATCCCTTATGAATATAGAAGTAAAAATCCTCAATGAAATTTTAGCTAATAGATTCAGCAGCACATCAAAAAAATAATTCATCACGACCAAGTGGGCTTTATTCCAGGGATGCAAGGCTGGTTCAACATTCAAAAATCTATAAATGCAATTCACATCATAAATAAAAGCAAGAACAAAGACCATATGATTCTCTCAATAGATGCAGAAAAAGCATTTGACAAAGTCCAACACACCTTTATGATAAAAAACTCTTAACAAAACAGGCATTGGTGGCTCATACCTTAAAATTATCAAATCCATTTATGACAAATTGATGGCCAATATCACACCAAAGGGGGAAAAACTGAAATCATTCCTACTTTGAACCGGAACTAGACAAGGATGCCCACTTTCTCCTCTTCTATTCAGGATAGTGCTCGAGGTCCTAGCTATAGCAATCAGGCAAGAGGAGGGTATTAAGGGCATCCAAGTGGGTGCAGATGAGATCAAACTCTCGCTCTTTGTCGATGATATGATATTATATCTAGAAAACCCATGGGTTCTTCCAAGAGACGCTTTGATTTGATAAACAAATTGGGTAAAGTCTCAGGTTATAAAATCAATATACACAAATCAGAGGTATTCATATATGCCAAAAACAATCAAGCTGAATCTCAAATCAAAAATGCAATACATTTTACTATAGCCCCAAATAAAATCAAGTATCTAGGAAAATATTTAACAAAAGAGATGAAAGACTTATATAAGGAGAATTATGAAACACCAAAGAAAGAAATTGTAGATGTAAAAAGATGGAAAAATCTACCTTGTTCATGGATTGGTAGCATCAATATTGTTAAAATGTCAATATTACCTAAAGTGATCTACAGAATAAATGCAATCCCTATCAAAGTACCATCATCATTCTTTACAGAACTAGAAAAAATAATTCTTCACTTTGTATAGAACGAGAAAAAGCCTCGTATAGCCAGAGCAATCTTAAGCAAAAAGAATTAACTGGGAGGAATCAGTCTTCCAGACTTCAAGTTGTACTACAAAGCAATAATAATCAAATCAGCCTTTTATTAGCACAAGAACAGAAGCATTGATGTATGGAACAGGACTGAGAGCCCAGATATGAAGCCATCTGCATACGGTAATCTAATCTTTGATAAACCAGACAAAAATATACATTGGGGAAAAGAATCTCTTTTCAATAAACGGTGCTGGAAAAACAGGTTAGCTACATGCAGAAAAATGAAACTGGATCCCTACCTCTAAGCTCTCACAAAAATACACTCACGATTGTTAACAGACCTAAACCTAAGGCATGAAACCCTTAGAATCCTAAGAGAAGATGCTGGGAAGACCCTTTCAGACATCGGCCTAGGCAAAGAATTCTTGAAGAAGACACCCAAAGCAATCACCACAGCAACAAAAATAAACAAATGGGATCTGATCACATTAAAAAGCTTCTACACAGCCAAAGAAACTATCACTAGAGCAAATAGACAACCAACAGAATGGGAGAAAATATTTGCTCTCTACTCTTCCAACAAAGGTCTGATAACAAGAATCTACCTAGAACTCAAAAGAATTGACAAGAAAAAATCAAATAACCACATTTATAAATGGGCAAAGATGAACAGAAACTTTTTCAAAGAAGACACAATAATGGCTGGCAAACATATTAAAAAAGTTCAACATCTCTAATCATTAGAGAAATGCAAATTAAAACCACAATGAGATACCACATAATCCCAGTGAGATTGGCCTCTATCAAAAAATCCCAAAACAAATGCTGGTGAGGATGTGGAGAGACAGCAACACTCTTACACTGCTGGTGGGACTGCAGATTAGTGCAACCTCTGTGGATAAGAATTTGGAGATTTCTCAAAGAGCTAAAAATAGAAATACCATTTGATCCAGCAATAGCATTATTAGGCATCTACCCCAAAGAGCACAAGACATTCTATGATAAAGACATCTGCACTCGAATGCTTATGGCAGCACAATTCACTATTGCGAGATTGTGGAAACAACCCAAGTGCCCGTCAATTCATGAGTGGATTATTAAAATTTGGTATATGTTTATAATGGAATATTACTCTATTTTAAGAAATGACAGTGAGCTAACACCGCTTATATTATCCTGGATTAAGCTTAAGCCCATTATTCGAAGTGAGGTGACAAAAGATCTGAAGAATGAGCCCCACATGTATCCTCCATCAAATTGGTACTGACGGATTAACACTATAGTGCTCAAATGGTGGTGGTGCTCACTAGGGATTTGGGGGGTTGGGAGTAGACCCATATCTGAGGGATAGGGTGAGCACTGTGGAGGAGAGGGCCATGCTTGAAGTGTAGTTGGGGAAGGGAATTAGGGGTCTCAATAGGGGGAAGGAAATCCCCTAAAACTGAGTTATGTGAGTAGCTGTACAAATTGGTAAATTTAGTAATAATCATTTAATTGTACACTTAAAATGGAGTAAAGGCATGATATGTAAATTATACTTCAATAAAGGAAGAAAAACCACAAAAAAATATAAAAAAGTAAATTGCCACATATTCCTCAAATTTCACCAGTAGGCACTCCAATCATTCAGAAGCCATCAAAATTCTGGCAAGACGTCAGGGAAAATGGCGGAATAGGAGTGCCCTCCTGGCTCTCTGCTCTCAGAGTCAGAGGTGAAATAGGAAGACTACTGCACGCGAGTGAACTCCACTTCTACAGGACCAGCTCTACGAATCTACAGAGAAACATCGTGGGACACAGGACCTCAGTGGAAAACAGAGGTGAATGGGAAAACTTCTCGCGAAGTAGAGACTGTCGGGTGCCTTAGAGAGGGAGCCCGGTTCCTGCTCCGGCCGGCCGCGGCCAGCATCTGTGCCGGGGTGTTTTGATCCCCCGGGGAGTCCACCCTTCCCCCACCGTGCCCCACACCCTCGCAAGCAGGGAAGTGGCTGAAGTCTGCGGGCAACAGTGGTGTAGGCAGACAGGCTGTGCTGCGGGAGGAAAAAAC
>CAUYMX010072680.1:0-23384 GCA_963573855.1 Lepilemur septentrionalis
GTCATGGAGACGCCGATTTGAGCTGCAAAGTAAAAAAATGAATTCTTTTCCTGGTGGAAACTGGTCTGATTGCATTTCTGTGCATTTGATGTCATAATTTCCAAAACCTGAACATCCCAACAATGTCTTCAAATTGGCTCAGTTGGAAGTGAGGCGACACAAGACCGGAAGAGTGGGCCCCACATGTACTCGCCATCAGATTGGTACTGACTGATTAACACTACGGTGCTCACATGGTGGTGGTGTCAGGGATTCGGGGGTTGGGGGGACAGACCCACAACTGAGGGATGTGGTGAGCATCGTGGAGGGGAGGGGCATGCCTCTAACCCTCGCTAGGGAGAGGCAAAGATATAAAATGTAACCAAAATGTTTGCACTCTCATATTTTCCTGAAATAAAAAACAATAAATAAAAAAATTGGCTCATTTGAAAACTTTTGATGAGTTCAAACACTACCACTGTTTCCATTTGCGTGGTGGCACCAAATTGCAAGTTCCACATGGTCATTCAAACGTAATTTTTATTTTGGGTGAGTTTCCATATAGAGAGATCACAACAGTAAAGGATGACGCATCTGTGACACAATTTAAGCAACCACACCTGCAAGTATTATTAGTGAAAACACTGAAGTTAGGTTTGAGATTTAGAATGTCGTGATCCTCATTTTGTCTTGGCAATAAGTAATATTCATCCCTGGGTACATGAATTAATTGGGGAATAACAATGTATCCGTCTCATTAAGAGGTACATTTCTAATAACATTTTGCCCTTTCTGTATAATAATTATTACCAAACATGTAATATATTCATGTTGTTTTACTCGTTTTTATAACTAATAATTGTAATTATATATCAAGCAAAGAAAATTTTAGCATTTATGAGCTTATAGTGTCACTTTTTTAAAAACAAAATTTAAATTTACATACATATTATGTAGCTGATAAGTATAGCGGGGAATCAATAAAAAACTAAGACTTTATTCCTTTTATTCATTAATATGAATAAAATTATCTGCATAAGTGAAGTGGATATAAAAATTCAAGTAGGCAAAGTTATGATGTTAAATATTTCTGACTCGGGAGATTTCACATATTTTTACATGAATAATTGCAAGTATAAAATTGCTATGATATTTAGATTCTACTGGCTGCATTCTGAAATGACATGAGCTTTTTATTTTAGAAATGTCAATAATTACATCATGTTAGAAATTATGTAATTTGCAACTACTGGAGTTTTTATGAAAAATTAAATATCAATTAAAAATTGTGAAGGGGTTCATAGGCTTTCAAAATTCTTTTAGGTGATATGGAAGCAGAAGTTTCAGGGCCATTTGACTAGTTGTAGTGTATTTATAGAATGCTTCTTATCCAAAATAAAGGAACTTTGTTCAGCTAATAAAAATTATAACCCAGAAATAAAGATTAATGTAAATAGATGGAACCTCTAGTGATTATCTGGTTAGTTCCTGTCCAGATGGTATTTTTTTCTTGAATTTTATGAGCTGAGACTTATTTATTGTACACACTAATGATTGTTGTTCTAGCACATGGACTTGTTATGGGGAAAGAGTCTGCTGTGAATTTGAATCTGAATTTAATTATATTCAATATTTATCTATCGAAAAACTAATAACTGCTCAGCTTATAGGAAAATGAATAAATGTAATTATCTGTGTGGTCCAGTTAAAAATACATGCACACATGAAAGCATACATGTATTATACATAGCATGTGTATATTATTATATACTCTTTTGAAATTATGGTATATGTATTATTAAATATTATTAAATTATATAGCACAAGACAAATAGATTTTAACTTCAATTTCTATGATAGCATATTATTTACATGTAGCAGGTTCTCCGTAGAGAAATGTTGATTGCAAAATAAATGTTAGTTGTATGATGTGACATATATTTTTCCCATGCAGATTCAAATTTTCTGTGTTCATCAATATCAGTCCCTTTAAAAAATTCATGCAAGGGCTCTTTAAATATTATTAGATGATCCAATAAAACTAGGTGCAAAGTAATACATTTTAAAATTAGAAATTTCTTAACATTTTCTCAGATTACCTGTATTTACTATGGCAATGATAAAGTTTATAGCAGTAATTAAAATTTAATAATAGATATTATAGTTTATAATGGAATCCTGATTCAGTTAGATTCCACAATCAACAGCCTCCTCAATTATCCTATAGTAATTAGACTTCAGTATATCAGATATAACATCTAAAACAAATTATTTATATGTGGGTTGAAAAACTGCAGGCAGACAAAAATAGCAGCTGCCCTTAATAATTGGATATGATTTTGTTTTACATGTTTTAAATACATTTTTAGATCTGTGCTGAAGAGCTTATTAGATGAGAGAAAATAACCATACTTGTGTAATTTGTATTATTATCCTAATTAAAATTGACAAGGTTCTCAATTTGAAATTATCTTTCATAAAACAGATGTACATTTCCTGGATGAGCTATATTTTATATAATAAAAACTTGAGTTACAGTGACCACATTGTCTATGCTCCTATATGAAAACCAGCCTAATATACTAAAAAAAAGTATTTGCACTTAAATTAAGTGCTTTGAGATCTTGCCTGGAAATTAGATACATACTGATAATTGTCGATTTTTATCAATGGAAGTATATTATGGCAAAGATCATTTATTTCTCTGATCATCATGTTTTTACTGTGAAAATCTTGAGGATCACCAAATCAAGCATGGACTGTGAATCAGAGGTCGGGATTTAGGCATGTGACTTAGCCTGTCAGTTGTAGTTCTTTAGGTCATTTATGGATGATGCTTGGATCAAGGGAAGCGATAAACCCATTGTACACAATGCTGATCAGATCACAGATTCAGCGTGGTGTTGACCCTTTGTCTCATAAAACTTAAAAAATGTATTTTTGTATATTTATACAATGTGGTGTTCCCAAGCATTGGCAAACTAGAATGCATCTAGGGGAAGGCACCCAGCATTTTAAGAAGCCTGGAAAATTTACAGAAGCAACTGAAGCTATTTAGACTTGAAAGAGTAGACTCAGCAGAGCCACCTTTAAATATTTAAACAACTTTGAAATAATAAAAGCACTGGAATTTTCTTATGTTGATCCAGAATTCAGAGCTAGGATAGTGGAAGTAGTGAAAAGAATATAGATTTTATCTTATTGTAAGAATTACTTCTAAAGGCCAGTTCTTTGGCAATGGAATAAACTAGCTCATAAGATAGTGGGCTGCTCATGGTGGAGCTACCAAAGCCAAGCACCTTTTAGAAACACTGGAAAAACATACTAAGCTCCACGATACCTATATTTTAAGGTTCTTATAGTACTTTTAAATTTCTCAAAAATTCTAAAATTCAGTGTTTCGGGCATGGATTTAGCAAATCTCTCTTTGCTCGGATTTATGGTGACAACACAGTTCTAATTTTGAATGCACGTCCATTCATTCAATAAACACTTATTTATGGAGCAGTTACCATTTGCAGGTGTGGTATTAACCACCAGGGTTATGGACAGCCAAATCAAATCTAGTGTCAGCCTTATGGAGGTCCGAGATTAGTAGGGGCAGACATCACTCAGTAGTGATATAAACAAATGCGCAATTGCAAACTTTGACCAATGGTGTGGAGAAGGTATTACTACACAGTACTTTGTGAGCTAACATTACATCTGCAAACTTCTTTCTGTCTTCACCATTACCATCGAGTCCAGCCCACACCATCTCTCAGTTGAAATAACACAGAGCCTACTAACCGGGCTCCTCGCCTCCACCCATGCTGCCTGCAAACCTTTCTCAGATCTACAGCAAGAGTCATTTCCCCCAAATGCAAATCAGATCGTGGCTCCACCCTGCCTAACATCCTGCATTACTTCCCATTGCTCTAAAGACCACCATTCTTAACATGACCCGGAAAGATTTTTATAATATAATCCGTTTATATCTCAAACCACTTTGCCCCATTTTCTGTGTTCTGGTCACTTGGGATTTTTTGCATGATGTTATGCAACAGGATCTTTGCACAAGCTGTTCTTTCTCCCTGAGCCTCCTTCTTTATTCCTTCTGCTTCATCTAGCTCACTCCATCAGATATAAACTCGCACATTGGCTCTTTTGTACACAATCATAAATCATGTACTCATTCGCTCAACAAATATTTACTGAGTCCCCATTAAGCACCAAGCACTGTTTTCGGTGTTTAGATTACACAAACAAACAAAACGATCAGAGAGTCTTGCCCTCCAGCGGGAATAAACAGAGATTCCTGCTAGTTTATATTTTACCCAGAAAGTTAAGCCGTTATCTGTATGATTAGATAAAATAGTTAATTTCATTGGATAGAAAACTGCACTCTTAGAGACTTTTAATGCTAATGTTTCTAGTAGGAACGTGAGGTTAGATAGAAGATTGTAAAACAAAACATCCTTTGATAAAAACACACACTATGAAATATTTGCAATGTACAGAGAATGTAACTCATTTCATTACACATGATTTCATGACTTAGTTGATAGGACAGTGGTATATTTTTATGTGTATATTTTATGCATATCTATGTATATGGTATATGGATATACCATAAGTATATTGTATACTATCACAGAAGAATGCAAAGTAATATTTTACCTGGAAAATATTAATGGATTTGTTCAAAATTAGTCTTGATATTTTGGAAATTAAATTTATGAATTTACAGGTAATGATTAGAGAATGTATTTATTTCAAAGCATGTGGCCATTAAGTAATTAACCAATTAGTTATTTCAGAAAGCTTTTATTCATCACATTTTATTCAGTGGTGGGTATGAAAGGAGGCTTTTTACAAATTAGGAAACCTCTTCACTGATCTAAGGACTTTATAGTCCACCTAGAGGGACCAAATAAATCAAACAGTATGAGGCAGTTATGTCCACAAAGTTCAGAAAAGTATAATAAAAAGTGAACATAAATGGAGAAAACAACAAAACTTTTCCTCTCCTCAATTATTTTCAGAACACTTCTTTTTTCAGCAAGACAAAAACAGTATGGTCATGAATTTATGTCACAGCAGATAAAATTCAGTAGTAGACTGATTTCTGGTCTGAAACAACATCTAACTGCTGTTTTGCATTCCTAAAAAAAAACAAAAAACGTAAAAGCAGCAACCTAGAATCTTCTGGGGCAATAGATTGCCATTGTATTCTCTTATGATCAGAATATCTCAGTTTGAAGGCTTTACAAGTTGTGGATCTTAAAAGAAAAATAGTAGCTCAGGGAGAGTTTCTTCTCTTTTAGCTCACTGAGAGGAGGGACAGGTCAAAGGCAGCCTAAGACATTACAAGTAGCTCAGAAAGTATCTGTGTCAGACAGGATCTGGCCGCGGTAATTGTAGCTCTGCTTTCTCCCATCACCCTGATAGCGGTGAGAGCTGAGAACTTAGAGCAATGGATTGAGAAAATACTGTAACATGAAAGGCCCATTGGACTGGAGAAAACTACAGTCAGTAAAAATGGAAAATAAACTTCTATGTGTTTGGCCTTTAGTAGCCTCAGAGACTTCAAATAACATTTCACCAAATTGCTTTTTGGTCCTTCATGGTTGTAATGCTTTTTGGGGGGAAATCACTCACTAGTTTAAGATCGGTTAGCAGTCGTGAAACAGTATAAAAAGGGATATAGAATATATTTTTCTTCTTAAATGCCACTTAATCCAATAAAAGTTAGGCCAAGGGTACATATGAATTTTAAAAGTTACTGTGGATTTTCACTGTTGCTGCTGTGGATAATGTTTGTACTCTAGAAAGTTCTTTATTTCGGTGAGGCTGACCCCAAACAAACTTATTTTCTTTGGCCTACACATTGTTTTCACAGGGCTCAGTTCTATTAGTTGAAGAATTTAACGTTACTGTGGGTCTCAGGTATTATTTATGCTGCCTGGTTTTGTATGTAGTTAAAAGGGTGCACTCTGTAATATTAAATGATATGACAAATGAATGCTGAGAACAGAATTGAAATTTGAAAAAAACTAACCTGCTGACAATTGACAAATAGCCCAATTAACATTATAGACATTTTACCAAGTTGAAAAATTAGAAGCAAATGAATAAAACTGTATTTGTATTAGAAGCAAAGTTTAGGAGTTTATAAAAATCATTTTTTTGCTACTTCAGGAAAATGGCTTAGGATTCTTTTTCTCAATTGCTTATTTATGGTGCTTTAAAGAGAGAGCAGGAATGTGTGATTAAGTGCTTAATGATTTAGGTGGGTTTTTGCAAAGGTTTTATACAAAGTGGATATTTATGTCTGGGATCACTGTGCTATTGTACCAGTCTCTTAAGTAGCTCAAAGCAAGAGTGCCTGGCTCATAGCTACAGCCCCTGGGGATGGACAAGTGTGGGCATTTGAGACCTCAAGAAATTTCTGTTGAATGTATGGGTGAACGCTCTGCAAGATAACGAACATAGAATGTGGAGTAGCAAAATGTGACTCATAATATGTGAGCATTCTGGATGGAATATCAGGGAAATCAGTTCAGGCTGATGAAAGCAGTTTTGCCAAATTGACGTGAATATGAATACATCTGACAACCTAATATGAATAGAAGATGTTAGATTAAATACTTCTTTTTTTTTTTTTTTTGAGACAGAGTCTCACTCTGCTGCCCAGGCTAGAGTGAGTGCCATGGCGTCAGCCTAGCTCACAGCAACCTCAAACTCCTGGGCTCAGGCGATCCTCCTGCCTCAGCCTCCCAAGTAGCTGGGACTACAGGCATGCACCACCAGCTAATTTTTTCTATATATTTTTAGTTGGCCAATTAATTTCTTTCTATTTTTAGTAGAGGTGGGGTCTCGCTCTTGCTCAGGCCGGTTTCGAACTCCTGACCTTGAGCAATCTGCCCGCCTCGGCCTCCCAGAGTGCTAGGATTACAGGCGTGAGCCACCGCGCCTGGCTGATTAAATACTTCTTCTCCCAATAATTTCCTGCCTGCAGCTCTGCAGACGTGCTCTCACACTTCCACCCTAATCCTGACACATCTATCAAAGCACAACAAATACCTTCCTTGATGCTCCAGCAGTTTCTTGGTCCTTCAGTTACCTTCATTGAACAGAGAATCCCCTCGTTGTTTTGTTGGGTGTATCCGACTCCCTAAGGGATATGACAATGTCATCAAGAAATCTCATGTTGGCAAGTCTAACGTGAAGGCATGAAATAGTCCTTGCTCGTTGCCACGTTTCTCAGAGCCACGTGTCCCAGCAATTCCTATATTCTGGAGGAACACCTTCTTCTCGAAAGCAATACCGGACATTGTAGAAAACAACAAATTGCGGCTCAACGCGTTGGTGCTGCCTGCCTTTCCTGGAAGCGCAGCCCTGGAGGGCCTGATTGCTTGAAATGACCTTAGAGTGTGAGAGGATGAGGACCAATTCTCCTCCTGTCACTAAAAGTCTGCGGGGAATTATACCTGAGTACAGAAGTGCCATACTTCTTTAAAAAACTCAAAGGTTACCACAGTTAAATGATACTGGGCTGCTGGGTGCCAGAACTTTCAAAGCAGATTCCGCTGAAAAAAATCAATATGGACATAAGACATTTATTGCATTATTCCATTATACAGCCATACCTCAAACATTTAACATGTTGTCAAGAATAATACCGTGAGCTCTTAAACCTTAACCAAATGTAAAAGCAGAGACCTACAGAAAATTAAATCTCCAGTGAACCAATACATCAAATTTATTATTTTTATTTCCAGGTATCCCAGTGACTCCACGAAAAGAAAAGGAACATATTCAAACCATGTGCTTCAAACAGAAGCCTTTTTAGAAGAGTCACTGAAAACACACCAGCACCAATTGAATGAGATGTCGCAGGTGATTTAACAACGACAACAAAAGGAAGTAAAGGACTTACAGAAGGTGGCTTTAGGGAATATATTGATTTAAAGTACAGCAATTCATTATCGACAATTTTTGCCTTTGTGAAATAGGTCGCAGGACAGCGGCACGGTTTAGGATAAGGTGATGAAGTGACAGTAATAAAGGTGGTTTGTTGGTTTAAAGAATAGAGTTGTGAAATCTGACTATTAGTCGTATTGTTTGATAAGGAATTAAGGTAGGTGAGTGCCTACAGTGTGGTCATCTGTGAGAAGCTATCACATGCTAGATAAATGCATATTTTGCCTACATTGTCCATTAAATTCATGTTTAAGTAATATCAGAATGCTTGGATAAAGGATAAAACATTCTATCATCTAGATATTAGGCTTTTAAGAGTCTCTCTATTCACAGTGGACAATTTTCTGGATATTTAATGTTTATCTAGAATAGGAATGAACTAGATTAGAAGGGCAATGCAAAAGTAAAAGCAAAATATTAGGATATAAAAGCATGCATTGCACCATGATTTAAATAAATATTCACTAATTATTAATTTTCATTCTATAGGTTTGTCTAAATATTTGAGCTGGATAAACCTTTTCTTCCAATATTTTCTACTTCAAATAATATTGAGAAATATTAATATGTCCTGCCAAGTAGGTAGAATTTTACGACATTTTTTATGACCCAATTTAACTGTATAATTAAATATTATTATTTAATAAAAACATTATTAGATGTTCCTCTCTACATCGAAAAGGTCTAAATTCGATTATTTAAAAATTCTTAAAATTATCGAGCCACTCACATGTCAGGCACTGTGCTAGAAGAAAACAAATTTCATTTGTCAAATACATGCATATATGCATATATTCAGATCTATACATGAATACGTTCAATGAAAATATACCCATTTGATCTGAATGTTATTTACATTGAATTTTAAGGAGAAAAATCATAGGAAAATAAGTAGACATCAGAAAATTAGGTTTTCCAGCACCCCTATTTTAAGTTGAAAGTGACGTTTCTACTATAAGATCTGGGGTCAATATTTATGCAGCCTGATTTTCTACAACTTTTACTTGTACATATTTATTTTAATTAAATTTGAAACTTGCACTAATATTTAGAATATTGAAAGCTATCAAAACAGCCCTTTCCTGAATATTGCAACAAAGAGAGTGATATGATACTATATTCCTATAAGGCTTATCCACATGGAAAGATATATTGCAGAATGATGAAAAGAGATAAGAACATTGTATTACAAATTTGAGCGCCATTTTTAAGAATAGCAATGTTGCTACAGTAGTTTGGAAAAAAAAGAAAAAGAAATTTCCTTTTATGGGTAGTGAGTCCATGTTTACTCAGTGAAGCAGTAGCAAGATTTTGATAAGAGCAAGATTCAATATGAAACTTTAGATGACCAACAACTTGTATCAAACATTATGCATTTTTGAGCAGCATATTACTCTTGCCAGAGTTAATATAGTTTTTGATTTGGAGATACTAAGGACTCTTGCAAAAGTGACGATGCATGGCACTGATGACACAAGTCTGTGAGTCAAAGCTCTGCACTGTGAAAGATATCTAACTAATGACCTTGCTATTGATTGAAATAAAACCTGTTAAAAATTACCCTTTCAGATCGGGCACAGTGGCTCAAGCCTGTAATCCTAGCACTCTTGAAGGCCAAGGCAGGTGGATCGCTCAAGGTCAGGAGTTCAAAGCCAGCTTGAGCAAGAGCGAGACCCCGTCTCTACTAAAAATAAGAAGAAATTAATTGGCCAACTAAAAATATATAAAAAAATGAGCCGGGCATGGTGGTGCATGCCTGTAGTCCCAGCTACAGTCTGGAGGCTGAGGCAGGAGGATCGCTTGAGCCCAGGAGTTGGAAGTTGCTGTTAGCTAGGCTGACACCACAGCAGTCTAGCCCGGGCAGCAGAGTGAGACTCTGTCTCAGAAAAAAAAAAAAAAAAAAAAAGTTACCCTTTCAGTCAGCTTACTATGATATTCATATGTAAAGTATATTTCATGGCTACTTACAGAAGTCCACTTGCCTGATTGCACAGGAAGATACTGGAATGCTCATTCTTTTAGTATTTCAGTCATGTTATGCATATTGTATATAGAAACAATTGAGGAAGAAAATGTGAGTCCAGGAGGGAAAGATTGTAAGATGATGTACTATGAAATTTGTTTTCTAGTATTTTACCACATTAGTGATTCATCATGTTAGAATGAATTCAGTAAAGAAATATGTAATTTGAGGATATCTCGAAGTAGGTTTATATTTCCTTAGGAGCTCAGAATTTCTTTGTTTTCCTGTGACTTACAATTTGTTGTTTTTGTTTTCTTTCTTCAGTATGACCCATCATACTGAAACCGAAGCTAGATAATCTGTACTTTCAGGAAGTGGGAGGAGATCTATGGGTCCAACTTGTGAAACTCAGAGACAAGCTTTCTGTGTATGTTGAGAGAAAGAATGTTTAAATAAATAAGATAAACAAAATAGAGTGTTCGGATAACTCTATAGCACCAAAAATATAATGAATCATTACGTTTCCGTACGCATTATATATTTGTGCATACTGAAATAAATGCTGAATTCTGTTAAAAATTTTTTTAAAAAAACACAAAAGTAACACTAGGCTTTTGAGATACTTATTAATAACTATGTTGAATCCTCCCCCATCCCCTACTCTTCATACCACCCCCCTCCCACCTTCAGTGCTTCTTATTTTTGCTTTATTATTCATCTCTAACTCAAATCCACCTTTAAGTCTCCCATGGAATTCATTTTCATGCTTGCACTGAGCTTTTTTAAAGAGGCAAGCATCATGCTATGTGCTTTATATACATTTGTCCATTCAATCCCTAAAAAATATTCTAAGGTTGATAGTCTGCTGTTTTCTAAATGAGGACATGGCGAGATTCAATTACTTTCTGAAGCTCATGCATCAGTAATTGTTGGAACCTAGGAATGACCTCAGGTCAGTCACATTTTAAAACTTACCCGAGTACAGAAACTTTTAGAATTTAACTCTCTAGACTTGTCCAAGAGATCACTTTGCTTCACAACAGCATTCAGATTAGTCATTTCTCTTTTCTAGAAGTGCTTTCTAAGTACTGTGGGTAAACTCTCTGCAGGAGAGGAAATAATTAAAGGCATGGAAATCTCGGATTTAAGTCCTGTTTGTGCAAATTATTTAAAGTCTCCAAGTTTTAAGTTTGCTTATCAGTATGGGAGTAATAATATTCATCCCATGGGTCACTGTGAGGATTAAGCACAATATCCCATATAATAGTACCTGGCACAGAGTAAAGAGGAGTTTTTAAAATGAATTATTATGATTGCTATAGTCCTGCACTAGATAGGAAAGAAGAAAGCGGAGAGTTTAAAATGTAAATGAGGAGATGAATGACCAATATATGGGTAATGTTAGGACAATTGCAATCCATGTTGAAAATTATGCCAATTAATTATTTATATATAAATAGATACATAATAAAAATACAACAATAAATATATATAATATATATCAAAGAGGGAGATTGTATATATACAGAAAGATTCCTAGGAGCAAGTGCTTTGCCATATGCCAAAGTGACAATGTCGTACTTGCGTTTAAGGGTCTGAGAGCCAAAGGACAGGCAGGAAGCTAAACAAGATGGCAGACTAGAGGCCTTACTGAAAAAGAATCTAGTATTTGTTTAGTGCTTTCTCGATGCCAGGCGCTGTTCTATTAACTTTATGCTAACTCAGTCCTCACACCAACTACATGAAGGCAGTGCTATTTTCAGTTCAATTTTCAATGTTTTGAGAAATCTCCATACTGTTCTTCATAGTGGTTGCACTAAGTTACATTTCCATCAGAGGTTCCCTTTCTCCACATGCCACCGTTTGTTATTGACTGTCTTTTTGAAGCCATTTTAACTGGGATGAGATTACATCTCATTGATTTGCATTTCTCTGATGACTAATGAGGTTGAGCATTTTTCATATACCTATTGGCCACTTGTATGTCTTCTTTGGAAAAATGTCTTTTTAGATCCTTTGCCTATTTTTAAAATCAGATTATTTGATTTTTCCCATTAAGTTGTTGGAGCTCCTGATATATTCTAGTTATTAGTCCAATGTCAGATGGGTAGTTTTCAATATTTTCTCCCATTCTGTGTGTTGTCTCTTCACTTTGTTGATTGTTTCCTTTGTTGTGCGGAAGACTTTTAGCTTGATGTGATCCCATTTGTCCAATTTTGCTTTGGTTGCCTATGATTTGGGGGTATGACTGAAGAAGTCTTTACCCATATCAATGTCCTGAAGTGTTTTCCCAATGTTTTCTTTTAGTAGTTTCACAGTTTCAGGTCTTAGATTTAAGTCTGTAATCCATTTTGATTTTATTTTTGTATAAGGTGAGAGATGAGGGTCTGGCGTCATTCTTCTGCATACAGATATCCAGTTTTCTCAGCACCATTTATTGAAAAGACAGTCCTTTCACCACAGTATGTTCTTGGCACCTTTGTCAAGGTAAGTTTGCTATAGATGTGTGGATTTATTTCTGGATTCTCTATTCTATTTCATTGGTATATGTGTCTGTTTTTATGCCAGTACCATGCTGTTATGATTACTAAAGCTCTGTAGTATAATCTTGTAAAACAGGAAGGAGAGCAGCGGTGACTCCATGACAGGCTGAACCTCCTGGAGGAGGCCTAAGTTTTGGTTTCCCCGACACAGGTCCTCCCCTTCCCCCACAATGACGCTGATAACAACTCGAGAGTCCCGAGACTTGGAGCCAGCCAGTCAGGAGCTAACACGACCTTGGAGCCAACCAATTGGAAGCCAACACAATCAGCCACTTTTGAAGGAGCAAATGAACTAAGGGGGAGAAGGGGGATAGTGTGCCCACAATATGTAAACCTACTAAAAAGTATGAAAGCTCAACTTTCACCCCAGGGCGGGGTCCTGGTTCGTAGGGAGGCCACTGCTTCGGTGCTCTGGGACTAGGACCCTAGCTCGAGCCAGCCAATAAACTCCCTTGTCATTTGCAGGCTCGGTGACTTTGCCTCTCTGTTCCTGGGGCAAAGGGAAACCGGTTCTGACAAATCTAACAAACACGTAAGTAAAGCACAGAAGAACATGCCGCTACCAGGTTTTGGCCTTTTTGTAACCTTGCAATATCTAAAATCCTTTTTCCTTCCTGCCTTTGGCCAAGAGAGCAGATGGATAATTACACTCCTCGAAAGATAAATTAAAGAAAGAATTTGGACCTACTGGGCGATTGAAATATATGGCTCATGGAGGGCTGTGGAGAAATGGCTAAATAAGAGTCTTGGGTGACCTTATTTTCTTCCTGGTGACAGTGCTTCCCAGATTAAAAGCTGTTTTCTTTTATTGAAATAGAATAGGGCCAAACATTGAACCTGCTTTGTAAGACATACATCAAGAGAGAAAATATTTCACCACACTGACATGACCTGACATTTTAAAGCAGATAACAGATGACATCTTGTCAATGGCATCAATTTATTATTCCCTCTCTTGTACCTCGGTGCCACAGTGGGACACACATTTCTTTTAATCATGGGACTGTGTTAAACAAATTTTTACCAGCAGAGACTATAAAATGCCCCTCGTCATTTCCAAGTATCCTGACCTCCGGGCCGTCCCCACTGTTGCATATAAAGACAAAGGTTATGCTAAATTTTTCATCATTTTATTCAATTTCAGATCCAATTATGTGAGGGTCCTCCATCACTTACATGGGGGTATATGCTAGAACACGCAGTGCCACACATTAATCACATTCTTTTTATCCAGCAGACACCAGTGCTAAATCACATTACACCCCCCCAAAAAAAAAGAAAAAAAAAGAACATGAAATAGATGCAAATGCACCAGGAGGGTGTCCTTTGTGCAGTTACAATAGGAAGTGACTGGTGGGGACGGCCTTCCCATCAAGGCCGGGAGAGTCTCAAAGTGCAGTTTTGTTTTTCATGTTTTCTAGCACATTCCTCCCCCAAAGAACCCTCTTTTCCCACTTGCTTTAATATTCTTCTGCCAGTTTACATCACAGAGTCTACTGCTTTGAACATTGCCCTGGGCGATGACTTTCTAGTTGAACTGTTGTAACTGATCGGCCTGTAAGCTGAAAAATGACCAGCCTGATTCAGCCTTCTTGGCGATGGAAAGTCTCACTTTATTTCAATGGTCTCTTACAGGCACGCAGGACCAAGACCTTAGGTGCTGAATGTTTCTAACTGATGGCATAAAAATCGTGGGTCCAAGAGAGGCAGGGAGATTTTTATTACTAAGTCATGTTAATATTATTTCGAATTAATAGCATTTGAAATTATATTTAGGTTTTAGACATCATCATGAAGACGAGTTGTGTATGGTTTCAGAAGAAATATACAAAAAGCACACCATAAATGTTAAATAAATATCAAATTAATAAGTTGGGGGAGAAGACTGGAAATTCTTTTCTTTACACAACATGGGATAATGCTAATAGATTAAGGCAAACGTAGGTTTAAATGCCACCGCGACAGCTTTCTAATTATGAGAGTTTGGGCAAGTTATAGCGCCTTTTGAAGCCTCCATTTGTTCCTTTGCAAAACAGGGATAACATTATTACCTACCTCACAGAATTTGAGAGCAATAAATGAGCAAATATTTCTGAAACACCAAGCATAGAGGCTGGTAGTGCTAAGTACTCATTAGTATTAGTTTTCATCATCATCATCATGAAATTTTGACATGCTTAGGATACAACAAAATAAAACAAAACAAAACATAGTTGTTATTTTAACTTCAGAGGACTGATTGGGAGGAAAAATATCACTTGCTCTAAATTCAAATTGAGGATTTAGAAGTTCTGTGCCAGAAAGTATGTTAATTGTTCTTAAGAAAGTCTTCCATAAGAAAGTCTTAATAGATAGTCTAAAAAACAAGTTAAAACCAAACTTCTTAAAAGTTTTACTACAAAATAGTGATAGTATAATCCATACTATCAATTAATGGTACAATTCATTCCACACAGAAATGTGCATTTTTAGCAGTATTGGATCAATTTTCTAGCTTCTACTCCAATATATATATAAGAAATGCACAGATTGTAGCTCACATTGATTTAGGTTCTAGGAGCAGTTTAATGTGATGGTTTCATTCATTCCAGATTTACATAACCATTTTAAATCATTCTAATGTCTAGGTTTTCAATTAAAATATTTTTCTGTATAATGGACAGATTTTGAGGGAGGGAAACATGTATAAAGCAAAATAAGCAAATATTTCAGTGACTCATAGGAAATAGGCATTTTCTAAATTAGCTTGATCTATTGATTATAGCCCAAAAGAAATGAAGGAGTTAAGTTTCACATTATTCATATTTTGTGAATGTAACATATACTCTCTTATCTTTATACTTCTAGATTTTAGAACAAAAGGGAAAATCCTCAAAGCAAATAACTCTGTGGCTGTGAACTAAGATAATTTCTTACCTAAACTACATAATTCAGAGTCAAGTGATTATACATTAGTTCAATTTTTAAAAACTTTCATTTTAACTTCTTCCTTAGGCTGACTATTAACATGCTGGGAGGCCGAGGCAGGAAGAGAGCTCGAGGTCAGGAGTTTGAGACCAGCCTGAGCAAGAGTGAGACCCCATCTCTATCAAAAATAGAAAGAAATTAGCTGGACAACTAAAAATATATAGAAAAAAATTAGCTGGGCATGGTGGCACATGCTTGTAGTCCCAGCTACTTGGGAGGCTGAGGCAGGAGAACTGCTTGAGCCCAGGAGTTTGAAGTTGCTGTGAGCTAGGCTGATGCCATGATACTCTAGTCTGAGCAACAGAGCGAGACTCTGTCTCCAAAAAAAAATACTGGGAATTTTTAAGTGTATTCTAAGTTGCACACACAGGCATTCCTAACATATTTTGGATCAACTGATCCTTTCACTAGAAATGTTTACTTTGGTATGTATGTATTTGGAATATTTCAGTGTTTTTACTTATTTTTATCAATGCTTTGGGATAGTGAACATAAATTACCAGGGTTTTTAGACAAGGAGGCAAGATAGACAAAGACTTAGGGAATAAAGAAATTGTTGAATTTTAACAGAGGTATAGTTTATAAATTGAATCACCTTGAACTTCACCTTGAATATAGAAAAAAGGGAACCAAATTCTTAAATTTGTTTCCATAATAAACCTTGACATCGTCTACTTGTTTCAGTGGTATCAACCTTTTAATTGGATCTTGTAACTTATGTTCATGTTTCTACTTATTCCTATTCTTTACTTACCTAATATAGTTGCGCCCGTATTTTCTTTTCTTTCTTTCTCTCCTTTTTCATTCCTTCTGAAACAAATAGACCATTAAACCCCACATGGAGATTATTGCAATAACCTCTTAGCCTTGCTTGAATGATTTGCCTGGTTCTCACTTCAGCCCAGTGTGACTTACTCTGCTGCTGTATTAGTTTTACCTTCTCTATAAACCATTAACAGGTGTACACTAAGTACAAGCTTCTATGTGAGGATCTAAGAAGTGGAGGCTGCAGGCCTATTTCATACTGTTAGGTTACAGTTAGATCATCTTTAATAAAAAGATGAACAACAGTATATGAAAATAAGTGGCTAATGCCAAATGCACATTACATATTATTACTACAGCCTCTTCTATGAAGAGGAGAGTGAGGAAGCCTACTGAGACGAGGTGGTGCTGGAATACACTTAGCACCTTAGTGTAGCCTAAGAGTACAGTGTTTATAAAGCCTACAGTGCTGTACAGCAGTGTCCTAGAACTTCACATTAACTCACCACTCACTGACTCACCCACAGCAACTTTCAGTCCTGCAAGCTCCATTCTTGGTAAGTGCCCTATACCGTATTTTTAATTTTTATCTTTTCATCTCTTAGACTGTATTTTTACTGTACCTTTTCTATGTTTAGATATATTTAAACACACAAATACTTACCATTGTGTTACAATTGCCTACAGGATTCAGTACAGTAACACGTAGTACAAGTTTGTAGTTAGGAGCAATAGGATGTAGCCCCGCGGTGCAGTAGGCTACACCATCTAGGTTTGTGTGAGTACACTTGATGATGTTCCCCCAACAACAGAATCACATACAATGCATTTCTCAGAATATATCCCTGTTGTCAAGTGACACATGACTGTACAATCAAATTTGAATAGTATATATTCAAATTTATAAGGCAGTAAAAATATAAGAAAGAACTACTCAAACTAGTAAGAGGAGAACTAAGAGAGGGAAGCGCCATATAAAACAAAAGAAGAAGTTTGTTGTTCAGGAAATGTTCTTTAGAACCTAAGGAAAGAAAATGGGAATGAGGATATAGCTATATCAGTATTTCATTATATGCATATTTCACTTAGTTCATTAGTGACTTCAAAAAGAACAATTTCTAACATAGATGTTGTAGGAAGAAAATCTAGATTATAGTTTTATGTGTACATGCATGTAAAAGTATTGCTTTTTTTAACTTAGCAGACAAATTTTGGTGACAAATTGCAAAAAATGTAACTTTTAAAATATAACTTTTTATAATTTCCTTACAATGAGATATTGCTGAGGTATGAACCTGTTTGATGAAAGACACATTACTCTGTGTTCTTTGTGGTTTTTTCTGTGTCCCCACAAGTATTTCTCATTCATTTTCAGTTTAACCCAACCTCATTGGCACTTCCTGTCTTCAGGACACTCTTGTTGTCTCTCACCCACCTGCCATGTCTAAATTCCAGGGGACGTTACTGGCAGTGTAGGTGGAGAGGGGTGATCCCAGCTCACCTTTAACTGAGGCTCATATTTCTTTCTGATCTAGCTGCCCAAGGATAGTTCTCTGAGTTGACCTTTCCATGGTCTTTGTCCTGCTAGTTCTCTTGCAATAACCCAAGGCCGGCCACTGCCCCTTCATGCTCAGCCAGTGATCAGTGGTCACTCTTACAGCTCTGCAAGTCCCTCTCTACCAGCTCTAGCCAGGACAGGAAAGATGACTGCCCAGGTGAGATGAGATGTAGGGCAGACACCAGGTCCCTACAATGTCTAAGACACTAAGTCTAATCTCATTTCATTTCATTCCATTTTGTTTCTTTCTTTTCTTTTCTGTCTCTCTTAGCTCTGAGAATTCTTTATGTGGTCTTAGAATTAGAATTAAAACATCTTCTCTATGTTCATTTCCCAGTCTCATTTAAAACATTTTTTTGTCTTATTTTGAAATAAATTCTTTTTACAATTAGAAGCTAAGAATTTTTTTTTTCTAGTCTGTTTATGACAACTGTCCCTGGAGTAAATGCCGGCTGATTGTCTCCCAGTGGCAAAGAATTCACGTGGGAACATGGAAACTGTATGCTGTTTATTATCTCAAGTTATTAATCTTATTTATTTATCACATCTTGTTCCAGAAAGGGATTTATGGCAGCTATCACATATTTAGATAAATTGAAGCAAAACATAAATGGAGTGGGGCTGGGAGGGGAGGGGAGGCGAGGAGAGCAAAAGAAGCCAAGATGAGATGAACTCAGGAGCGCCGTAAAGTCATCTAAATTAGCTTGAGGCGGGTCACACATTGGACTCTTGAGTTTCGAGGCAATCCAAGAAAAGAGGACAACACCGGAGGAAACATGTTGCACGGCAGCAAGAACAAGAGGCTCACCTGTTGCTTAGGAGAAGCACAGTTATTTCTGGCACCGAGTCCAGAGAAAAATGTCTCCTTTGAGTCCTCATAAAAAGGACACTGCAACACAGTGAAGAGCGTCCTCAAGAAATTGGGGTTTACTACATCAACGAGTTTTATGGGACTATTTGTCACAGTCCCTCAGTGCAGGCCCAAGGCGCAGTGCCAAGGTGAAAGCACAATTTATTGGAAGTGTTTCCGTGGGGGACGACATCTTGCCCTCGACGTGCGCGTCTCTCTGTTCCCCCGGCTTAGTCCATGGGTAGGTTTTAATGGTTCCGCTATGCGGATTGAATTACACGTCAGGAAATCTTCCCCAGGTATTACTCTTTTAAGTGGATGGGTACGGAGCAGCAGTAAGCAGCAGTAAATTTGCAGCTGGACTCTCTACCAAGTACTTGGAGTGCAACTATTTTGTGTTATGGATGAACAGCAGGGACACACACTTTATTGTTCTGTGGGCTGGGAGTAGAGCAGCGTTTCTAACGAAGGAGGAGGGGCTCGCTATCCCATTTCTGCCGGGAAAAGTCGGTACAAAAGTTCCCTGGTGAGGCAGTTGGGGATCTGTCTTAGCTCATTGATAAAAAGGACCCTTGAATCTAGCCACCATAATTTCAGCCTAAGGAGGGGAAAAAGTGTCTAGCGTGTGCATTTAAATACTCAGAGCAATTATGAAACACAGCATGGTCCCCGCTGACCATTTAACCTTGAGCATTCTAATTTCCGGTGTGTCCTACAAAATAAATTGGTTGCAAATCATATACAGAAGTAAATAAATGAATCAACTGTGTCTCAAATTACATTGTAGTCAAATAAGTATTGCCTTCTATCTAACAAAAATAATGAAGTTGGAGTTAGTGGAGTTGGTAAGTAGCATCTCTTGTGGCAGGAATTAGGTGGTAGACCAGCTAGGAATTTTAGAATCATAAATATGAAATTCCTTTTTTTTAAGCTATTTTGAAATAAAATTATTAAAAATGGAATTCAATAGTTGGAGATATTTTATCACTTTCACATGGTGATAGCATTTAACATTGCAAAATCAGCTATGGAAAAGAATAATTTGCTGTTCAACATTGTGTACGGGTTGTCTTACATTAATGGTCAGATTGTAAGCTTCACTGGAGCAGAGAACACTTTTTACCTTGATTGTTTTGTCCCTGGTCTCAGCACGATACCTGGCACAGACTAGGTATTAATAGCTGAACTAGTTGTTTTTATTACATTAAACATTATTCTCTAGTATGACAAAAGAAAAAAGACAGAAATCATCGAGATACCGTTTTTGGGGTAAATATTATGCATTTAAAAGTAAGAAGATATATATTTCGAACTCCTGACCTTGAGCGATCCGCCCGCCTCGGCCTCCCAGAGTGCTAGGATTACAGGCGTGAGCCACCGCGCCCGGCCCAAGATATATATTTCTATAAAAATACATTTCTACTTTTAATGTGACTTTTGATTCCTTCTTTAATTAAAAAAGCAGTTATCACATTTTAATCAATGGTCCATGATGATACATGGTGGCATGATACAACCAAGGCACTTATGCTTGCTCCTCTGAAATCATAAGCTTCTAAAAATATATTCTGAACAAAATATACAATCCAAATATGATCTAACTTACAAATTGTAAAAAATACAGAAAAGTTCATTGTAAAGTGTTAAAATGCTTAATAGGATAAACGAAAAGCAGCTGCCAAAATATTGGAGACGATGTTTCTGCATTTGCAGGTCATTACGGTAATTAAAATATGGTAAACGCCAGATGTTTCTTATGCTTTCAGATGATCTGCTCATGTTACCATGATGCTTTTGTGAAGTTGATTAACTGCTGAGTATTAGACCAAGTGTTTTAGCAGACTCAAAGGCCAAAATTAGAACCTTGAATTTCAAAGTTGCCATTTGCTTACTTGTTGATAATTGCTCACCTCAAGTGGCATGAGTAATAGAGATTTTTATCTCTGAATGATATTCCTGCCAGCACCACCAACTGTTGAATGTTAAATATGAGATTTGGCAGGTGCAGAGATTTTCAGTCACCTTCAAAAAGCAGGATGTCGATACCCAAGCCAAACAACTTACATACGAACAAACTCCACATCCCATCCATCTGGCAGCGGAACCAACATGTCAGTCATCTTTCCATCTTTGATCAGCGGCGCTTCTAGAAAGGGAGGATTTTAAACATCATTTCTGATATACAAAAAAAAAAAAAAAAAAAAAACAGCGAAAGAAAGAAAAGAAAAGAAAAACAAAGTTTTATTTGCCTGGCAGTTAAGCTGATTCTAGGCAAAATGATGAAGTTAAAAAATGTCTTCAGCTTCTTGCCAGTACCCTTCCATTGCCTGCTGCTGCCTCATACCCTGTGCATGCATAATTGAACCTTTTATTAGCTTTTGAACTCCTAGTTGCTGTTGTACTCACTGACTAGGCCTAGTTAATACTTGCAATTGATTTATCTTCTCTCAGCCAATGTGTTTTTTTAAGGACTCTGCTTAAAGGTAAGTATATGTAGTAATTAATTAGGGGAACAAAATCTTGATGATTAGCTACCCACTAAGTCACAATTCCTAGGTTAAAGATGACTTACTTATATAAAATGTGATTTATTTTTCTTTCCTCTAAAAGTCTTTAAGAGAGAGCATAGTTTTTTAAAATGCTCATTTATCTCTAGTCCGTTTGGGAAATGTTTGAGAAATTGTTAGCTTATTTGGTGCCCCTGAAATTACAAGTCTTAAGCATGGTGGATGTAATTTTTATTCTTCTATCTGGCTAACCCTGTTTTGAAAATCCCTTTGACAAATGACTCTGGTAGAATTTGGTGGTGGTAGCAGAAGGTCAGGGTCTATGGGGTTTGGCAGACTCTCCAAAATTTCAAAAGAACCTAGTTCCTCGTGCAAAAGACTAAAAATTCTTATTCATTTGATGAGATGCTAGACTGAATTTAACAAAAGTGACAGTAAAAGTTGAGCTGATAAACCTGTATATTTAAATTAGAGACTATTAGAATCAGACAAAAAACAAAATAGATGTTGACTTGTATTATTTGATATTTTATCGTCTACTTTCATGTAAACTAATATGATTTATTTCTGCTTTTTGAAAGATAAGAATTAGATATAGAGAATTCTGTAATATTTATCCCATCTTTATTTCAGTGTAGAGTATCCAATTATATCGTTTGCATAATGCAAAATCTTCCCATCACAGAAAACACATTTTAAATTTATGGCTCAGAGGGATTTCAATCATCTTTGGCATTCAGCACTCAAGGCATTTCAGATATTTATTCGGAGCAATAGAACAGAAAGTACACAACAGATTGCAATTTAAATGCTGTACTTTTTTTGCAACATATATTTGCAGTAAAAGCTTGGAGAATATGTACAAATAAGAAAGTATTATGAGTATCACATGTTTTGACTACACACTTTGATAAGGGAATTATCACATACTTCAATTTAACAGACTTTTTCTCAGCACTGCTTTATGCCAAGTACATAAAAGGACACTCTTCTGCTGTTCTGTTCTTACAGCCATGTGCATTGTTTTGCATCCACTTTAGGATATGTGTACCTCCATGTGGAGACCATTGTTCTATGTAGGAGGGAGCAAATAGATATATTTTAATATTGGATTTATTTTTTGGTATATCACTAAACAAAAATGAAGAGGCTATTTTGGAGGGTTGAATGCCAAGAAATCAAGTGAAGAGGCTATTGCAATAATCCATGATGCCCAAAGGAGGCATGAACTAAAGGGAAGACTGAGAGAGAATGAGAGAGAGAGAGAGAGAGAGAGAGAGAGAGAGAGAGAGAGAGAGAGAGAGAGAGAGAGAGGTGGGGGAGATGAGAGAGAGAGAGAAAGAGGACTAGGAAGTTAGCATTTTATAGGAAGATAAGGAAAATAATGGCAATCAAGGCAAAGGAACAGGACAAGTAGCTAATAGATGGAATTAAGGAAAAACATGCAGAATTAGATGAGAAAAACTCTGGCAACACCTATATTTAAGGAATTAAAAGAAACAATGTAGCTGTCAAGAGAAAGTTATATCAAGGACATTTAATGAGGAAAAGTTAATCAAGGCGTTTTAGGATGTTGAGGGTAAATACAGCTTTGACTCACACAAATGCTGAAAGTGAGCTTGTCTTGCTACCAAGGGTCACAGGTAAATAGAAGCCCTACGGTCTCTGTGCACACACAACTGATAAGAGAAAAGCTAGGTTATTTGAAACAGATAAAAGCAAGAGAATAAAGAGCAGTAAAGAAAAGAATTTGATGGTTGACAATAGCAACAACAGATTCAGACATATCAAAGAGTTTGAAAATAGACCCATTGGATTTGGAAATTAGGATGTCTTGTGATGTCTGTGAATATAATTTTATCAAAACCATAAACATAAAAGTCAAAATGTACTTGGCATAAGTGACGGGAATTGAGGAAAATTGGGAAAGCAAGTGTGGGCAATTTCTTTTAAATAATTTCATCACTAAGATCCAGGAGAGAGGTGGAGCTAGAATACCTAGAAAAAAATCAGAGAAGTTTGGGCATGCTGGCTCAGGCTTTTATAGTCCCTTTTATAGAAGGCCAAGACAGGTGAATTGCTTGAGGCCAGGAGTTCGAGACCAGCCTGGGCAACATACCTAGACTCCATCTCTACAAAAATAATGAAATAAAGTTAGCCAGGCATAGTGTAGTTGTGGCTATTTGGGAGGTTGAGGCAGGAGGATCCTTTGAGCTCAGGAGTTGGAGGCTGCAGTGAACTGCGATCGTGCCACTGCACTCCAGCTTGGGTGACAGAGCAAGACCTT
>CAUYMX010072681.1:0-14642 GCA_963573855.1 Lepilemur septentrionalis
TATTAATATTCCTAATATGCATAATATTCCTATATGCATAATATATTCCATATATGCATATATGTCTTAATATATTCCTAATATATTAAGCTGTTAAGAACAGCTTATTAATTTTGTTACTTAAAGGGAAATATAAAGCAAAAACACGAAGACTGCATAATACAGGAGTTATTACTAACAATTCTTTCATAGTAGGGATCAGAGATATCCTCTTGGGACCTCAGCCTCAGAAGTCACCCAGGGAAAACAAGCTGAGTCACCTACATGTTGACAATCAGAGTGTCTGTCAAGTTACCCAGGGACCAGGCTGCTTTGGCTCGAACATTCAGAGACTTGTCTTGAAGTGACATCAGTATCGCATTTGCTGTGTCTGCAACAAATATGACATCCTGTAAGATAAAACAAAACACTGCAGTTACTTTAAGAGTTCATACTGCTACCTTTGAAACTCTCAAATTTATTTTCAGATAAAACTATAAGTCTTTACAGCAAATTTCTATTTGGAAATAAAAATTCATTTACTATTCTTATATTTTACAATTTGGACACTCAACAAAATCCCAGAGTACAGTGTCCCATGATTTTGGAATGTGCCATGGACACCTGATGAGCCTATAGATATTGCTCTTGTGAACACTGTTTAAGCTGGCCTGTGATGGTTACCTATGTGAAGTCTATGCTTGGGTTAATGTCCACCTTGGGAAACAATGTTCTGACAACGAAATGCATTTCCCAAACACATCCTACTCCCTACACACCTCATGGTGAGATATATGTCACAAGTAAATGTGAAGGAGAACGTATTTACTATCACATGGTAATGTCCCATATTTTTTATTCAATCATTCATTTACGCATTTACTGGGCAACTAGGATCCTAGGCAGTATGCCAAGTAATTAAAAATAAATGAACTATAGGCATTTCCATATTTTAGTAGCAATTAAGGAAGCCAGATTACAAAGCAATTTAATCTGTCCAGTGCGAGGTGCTCTATATCCACAAAGAAGTCGTACTCTGAACTATATATAAAAGAGGCACAGAAGAGCCAAATATGCTCACTGACCTGCCTGAGACAGGGAAAAAGCACATAGACTCCAAGGGCCCGTGAGGTTGCAGCTTTCACTAAACGGTTCTTGCTGTCGTTTAGCCCGAGTAGCACTGTGATGCACAGCATCTGCTTGTCATTCTGCAGTGAGAAGGGTGACAAAGGAAGAGTGGGAATGAAATAACTAGGAGCCAAAAGCTTCCACAAGTGACTGTGAAACATCTGTGCTTGAGTCTATACTCAGGAGTCGAACACCACTGTGACCCTGAGGCTACCCTGTAAAGAGCAGGTTCAATTATCGTCTGAGCATCCACTTTGTGCAAAGCGCACACAGCAAGCATCTCATTACGTTTATCCCTGACGACCACGTGAATTAGGTCATTCTTATTCTTCTACTTCATACTTCTTGTTATCTATATAAATAAGAAGAACAGGTACAAATGCCACTGAGCACTAAAGAGGAGGAGCAGTCTGAATACTGCTATGTCTGAATGTTTACGTTCCCCCCAAATTCCTATGTTGAAATCCTTACTCCCAAGGTGATGGTATTAGGAAACAGGCCTTTGGGAGGTGATTAGGTCATGGGGGAAGAGCCCTCATGAATGAGATTAGTGACCTTATAAAAGAGGCCCTAGATTTCTGCCTTGCCCCTTACGCCATGTGAGGACACAGTGAGAAGGTGCCATCTGAGAACCAGAGAGTGAGTCCTCACCAGACATCAAATCTGCCAGTGCCTTCATCTTGGACTATGAGAAATTTCTGTTGTTTAGGAGCCACATGCCTAATTCATGGCATTTTATTATAGCAGCCCAAATACACTAAGACAAATACCTTATGTGTTGGGCACCAAACCTAAGTTTTAGGGAGGCTCAGATAGTCAAAGAGCTAGAAAGTGAAAGAGCTAGAATTTAACCCAGGTCTTTTTAACTTTGGATATGAAACCTTTCTGAAATCTCTCTGCCTTTAAAGCCTCTGATGCTCTTACCTCTACCACCTACATTCTAACACACAGGGGGAAACAGCTTTCCTGATACATTAAGGCTTTAAGTTTTCCCATTTGTTGTTCCCCACACCCCTCAACCCAAACTCAAGTAAAATAAGCACCTTTTCTTTAGAGATGCTGCTGAATACTAGTTCAAAATGAAAAAAAAAAAAAATCAAACTCAAGCTTGGAGGTATCATTTGAAGGTGAGCAAACACCCCTCACATTACCGGCAGATTGCTGAAGGCCTCTGGCAAGATGGAGGACAGGGCATCACAGGCGCTCGCCTGGAGAGTCGGGTGCTCTGAATTCTGCAGGGCTCTGGGTAAAGGACCGTTCAGCATCATAGTCCAGAACATCACCACCTGGAACAGAGGCACAGTAAAAGCTGCAGCTCAGGACAGTGGAACCAACTCAAAGCTAAGCCTAGCAGAAATGGCCTCAGTAATGACACATTTCCTTCAAGTAGCCCCTTTTTGTAAGTGCTTTCATTGGTTCTTTTCTCACTTTTCCACAGTGATGCAAAGAGCTTTAGACAAGAACTACTAGTTAATCCTTCCATTTTATTGGTCAGGAGACAACAGCCTAATAAGTTCAGCAGCAACAGTGATGATAATGAAAAGAGGAAGATGAAGATGACGATGATAGCAATAGCAGTAGCAGCTTTTTTTTCTAAAGAGCTTATCACATGCCAGGCACTGTTTTAAATATTTCATACTTATCAACTCATTTTAACCCTCATCATAACTAAATGAAGTCTCTGTCATTATCCCCATTTTCACACAAGGAAACTGAGGCACAAAGAGATAATTCAACTTGCTAATCAGCCGCAGGGGCCAACTGGAATCCAGATCAATTGACACCCAGCTAGGGTTCTTTCCACCTGATCCCATGTGGGCACAGAGATCAGGTCCCA
This sequence comes from Lepilemur septentrionalis, assembly GCA_963573855.1. Classification (NCBI taxonomy): domain Eukaryota; kingdom Metazoa; phylum Chordata; class Mammalia; order Primates; family Lepilemuridae; genus Lepilemur; species Lepilemur septentrionalis. Next base: position 2,945 of record CAUYMX010072681.1, read on the forward strand.
GAGCAGCCCAGAGTCCAAAACGCACAGGATCCAGAAGCAGAGCTGAAAGCGAGTCCTTTAGCTGCTGCTTCCTGTCTCTGCAGCCTTGGATGAGTTGCTTAGTCTGTCTCAACTGTGGCTCCTCTTCAATAAAACAGTGTAAAGACACTACTTACAGAGTCTGTGTGATAATAAATACAATACTGTGTGTAAAGTTTCTAGCACAGGGTCTGGTACATAGTGGACTCTTTTTCTTTTTTTTGAGACAGAGTCTCACTCCGTTGCCTGGGCTAGAGTGCCATGGCGTCAGCCTAGCTCACAGCAACCTCAAATTCCTGGGCTGAAGCGATCCTTCTGCCTCAGCCTCCCAAGTAGCTGGGACTACAGGCATGCACCACCATGCCCGGCTAATTTTTTCTATATATATTTAGTTGGCCAATTAATTTGTTTTTCTTATTAGTAGAGACAGGGTCTTGCTCTTGCTCAGTCTGGTTTTGAACTCCTGACCTTGAGCAATCTGCCCGCCTTGGCCTCCCAGAGTGCTAGGATTACAGGCGTGAGCCACCGTGCCTGGCCCCATAGTGGACTCTTAAATTGGGCAGGAGACTCTGCTTTAAGCACTTTGAAGAATTATCTCACTTCAAAACCCCTAAGGTTGGCATCTGAACAGTTTCTTTCCATGCTTTATGAAAACCCTGGAATTTCACATTCATTTGCAAATCTGTCTGTAGTTTTGGTATGCCCAGTTTCTGTCCCATGGACTTAGTCCTGGGTTTTGCTGTGTACTTCATGTACCAGTTCTGTCCTCTTCCTGCGTCAGCTCCTGGAAATCCAGTCTGGACCCCTCCTCTCTGCCAAATCCAAAAGAATGGGGACAGAAAATGTGGCTGCCAGCCCCCAGGAGAGCCCCACAACACACCTGTGTGGCTCTCCCTCGCACTGAATAGGCTGACCTGTGCAACCAACAGGATGTTGTACAAATGACAGCATCAAACTTCCGAAGTTAGGTCATAACAAATGCCACAGCTTCTGTCTTGCCCTCTCTTCCTTGGATCACTTGCTTGTGAGGGAGGCTGGCTGCCATGTCTAGAGGACACTCAAGCAGCCCTCTAGAGAAATCCTTACAAGGAGGAACTGAGTGAGGCCTCTGCCAACAGCCACTACTAACTTGCAAGGTATATGGGTGAGCCACCTTGGAAGAAGATGCTCCAACCCCTGTCTTCAGGCAACCGTAGCCCTGAGTGGCACCTTGACCCCAACCTCATGAGAGACCTGAGCCAAACCACCCCGACAAGCCACTCTCAATTCCCAACCCACAGAAACTGTGAGAGAATGAAAGTATATTGTTTTAAGCTAAGTGTTTAGGATTAATTTATTACTCATCAACAGAGAAATAATACAGAAAGTATACATCTCTTTTACAGATAAAACAGTAACTGAGTGTGAATAGTTAAGAGGCTTGCCCTAAGTCACTTGTCTAGCAAGGAGAGAAGTATGGATACAAAACCTAGTTCTGATAGCAAAGCTCAACTCATCTCCCTGCGAATGGTTACAAGAAAGCTTCAGTGGCTGCCTAAGGAAGGGAATAAGGTTAGAACTTGCAATTCACTGCAAGGATGATGGAAACTGTACAGGGAAAAGAATAAGCAGAATGAGGCAGGCAGAGGGAGAAAACATTACCAACACTGAGTTGATTTTGCTTTCGGCACCAAGCAGGGCCCTTTTTCAGTGGGGTCACATGCCGTTCATCCAAAGAACTGGCACAGTGTAGGGGCAACAGAAATAACCTGAGATCACAGAATTTAATATATAGAATCATGGGATGAGGGGGGTTGAGGAGGTTCAGGGAATTAACATTCACTGAGTACCTACAATGTGCTGTCATCTTTACATTTCATTTAGTTTTCAACAGCTTTTTGATTTAAGGATTATAATTTTTCTTTACAATGAGGAAACCATGTTCATAACCACATATCCATTAAGTGATACTCTACCTAGATTTGATCCCAAGCCTTCTGATTCAAAATCTTTGGCTCCTCCCACCATTTTATTAATAGTTTCCCTATTGGAGAGGTTGAGTAACCAAATTAGGTTTTATGCAAAAGATATAAACCATCATTTTTGACATTAGAAGAAACCATATTATCTATTCCACTTTATCACTGAGCTGCAAAATAAAACCGAAGCACTAAGGAAAGAGAAAACTATGAATTGACATTTACTTACCAAGAAGACCGGTACTCTCTGCTCAGGTGGTATGGCAGAATCCGGTTTATACTGTTGTATCAAGCCTGTACCTAGTTCTTCAAGAAGCTGCCAAGATAAAAGAAATGATTATCAAAACAGAGTATTAGAATTACGGATGTTACAAACAACTTCAGTTTGCAGATCACCTCAAATCAAGGGAAAAAAATTTCCAACTGATTTCCTTTCTTAGTAACTGCTATAACAGAGGCATTCTTTCAAGGAATAAAACCAACAGCTATATACTGTTAATTTATTAGCAGATCAATTCTTTGGGTTTATATGTAAGAGCTGAAAATAGGAGAATGACGGACGTGCAGCAGAGGGAAGAATATGAAGTGAAGAGAAGAGAAAAGCATGTGGCTTTTAATGAAAATTACCTTTGCTCCATGAAGCTGAATGGACGGATCTGCTTCCCCCATGCACTTGCAAATCACCTCCCCAAGCTCCATTAAGTAGACCTGGGCCATTGAAAAGTAGCCCCTTGCCAGATGAGCTAATACCTGCAAAGAGTGCATGGAATTAACCTCTCAAGACCTGAGTGCAAGGCTGCAATGTCCAGAAAAGCGTTTCAGTGTTTCACAAATCACTCACACTCAACAAGGGACTGAAATCTGATGTTGAATGAAATGAAGAACCACCATAATCTTTATTTTATGCCTGACATCAATTAACTATCATAATTTTATGGTGCTTTATCGTTTATGATTGTTTTTTACTAATATCTCATTTAAGTCTCAGAACTAGTCTTTGCAGTAGGTAGTAATTGAATTTCACAGCTGAAGAAACTAAGGGTGAAAAGGTTAAAGGACATGTTTAATCCCATCCAGTTAATTAGCAGCAGACACCAGGACCAAGGCTATGTCATAGATCAATCATATTTGAGTATAGAAAAAGCAAATTCTTTTATCTAGTATTGTCTTCTTCCTTTGAAGGGACAATTATTTTATTTCTCTAAGCCAATAAAAGACCAAGGAGAAGTTTATAGACAAACATTTAACTTTAAGCTGCAAAAATAAAAGATTAATTGTACAATTTACTTTAGAATTATTATATAATCTATTATACCCATCTGACACATAATACATGAGGTGACTAAAATAGTTTATAATAAAAGAACAAAAAGGAATGAATCTGACATTTTAAAACCAAGGATCCCCTCCACCACAAAACAAAAACAAACCACCCACACCTAAAATGCAACTCCCACTAACACATAGCTTGGCTTTACAATATTTTCATATACTCCTCACAATCACCCTCTGAAGGAAGAATGATTATTTCTATTTGAGAGATGAGGCAATGGAACCTCCTACCTGTAAGGCCTCCAGTCGCATGGGAGATGGTTCATAGGTACTTCCTACTGCAGAGCCAGCATCGCTACCTGAACAGGAATCCTCCTTGGGCAGCACAACAGTAGAAATGCAAAGTCGAATGAGCCAGCAGGGCTCTGAAGACCCCTTAGGTGAGCTAATTGATGCTTCTTCCAGAGAGGGTCCTGCAGGGGCTTTCTTCCACCAGTCAGGAGTGCTGAGGTGAGGAGTTGCTGAATTGCTATTACTGAGACCAGAAGAACATGGCTGTTGTAGCAGTAGCTGGACTTCAGGTAAAGGTGCATGAGTGGACACTATAGCCCCCAAGAGTGTGAGACTTGACACACGAACATTAACATCTGTCAAAGCAAACAGTAAGAACGTATCACCATGGAAACAGCTATCCTAAGGATGGTGGTTATGCCTGCAGCCAAGTAAGAATTATTAGATCCTTCTCTAAACTGAATTTAATTAAACCTCTAGATCTAATTTCCAGTTTATAGGAAATACATGGTCTAGGAGAGTAAGTTAACGCCATAAAGAAAACAATCTGACAAATCAAGAATGTGATTTCTTATGTTAGCTTTGTGCCAGAACTTATAGCTTACATTCTGTAAGGCAATCGGCTTGGAGTCTTCCCAAAATCAGTATCATTAAAAAAAAAAAGATGGGAGGTGACTATTCTAGATTTAAAAAGGCTGAAGTGACATAACCAAATGCAATGCATGACCCTGAATGAACCCAGGATTTTTTTTAAAAGTTATAAGAAAAAAACCTAAAAGTTGTCTAGATTCATTTTTTTTTTTGCATGTGGATGTCCAGCTATTACAGCATCATTTGTTGAGAAGAATATCTTTGCCCCCTTGTTGTAGATCACTTGATTATATTAATGTGGGTCTATTTCTGGGCTCTCTATTCTGTTTCCCTGATCTGTTTGTCTGTTCTTTTGCCAATACCACATTGTCTTGATTACTGCAGTTTTTCAGCAGATTCTGAAGTCAGGTAGTGTTATTCTTTCACCTTTGTTCTTCTCTATCAATATTGTTTTGGTCATTCTGGGTTTTTTGCCTCCCCATAAAAATTTTAGAATCAGTTTGTTGATATCTACAAATAACTTCCTGGGATTCTGATTGAGAATGCACTGAATCTACAGATAAAGTTGGGAAGAACTGACATCTTGACAATATTGAGTCTTTCCACCCACAAACAGAGAATCTCTCTCCATTCGTTTAGTTCTTCTTTGACTTCTTTCATCAGTTTTTCAGTTTTCTTCATATAGATCTTGTAAATATTTTGTTAGATTTATACCTAAGTATTTTGGGGTTTGAATATTTTAATAAGTTACTGGTGACAAAATCAGACATTTGAAAGGGACCTTTAAGACAGGTTCCCTTCCCCTCAGTTGAAGATGCAGATAAAGAAAAGCTGGTACAGTAGAATGAGCAGGGGAGTCAGGAGACTCGGTTGTTTTAATCTTACTTCTGCCACTAACGTCATCAGAGACCTTAAGGTAAAATTTATCTTTCTAGGTCCCATTTTACACACTGGTGCAAGTAGTAAACGGGACATAGTTTACACATCATTATCTCATTTGAGCTTCATAAAGATCTTATGAGGTAGTTAAAATTCTTCCTGATAGGAGGAAACTAGGATTCAGAGAGGGCCACAACTATGAGATTGCAAAAATGGGAGTGGGTTGTAGACCCTCGGATTGACTCCAGGTACAGTGCTCTTTCCATGATGTCATGGGAAACATCCACTTCCTTCTTGTTCTACAATTCTGATTGCATAATGCAATTTATCAGAAGGTGGTCTGATCTGAAAGCTTGCAAACGAAAGAAAAACAAATATTCTCAAGGCTAGTGTTTATAGCACATATACATTATGTGTGGGAGTAAAGTCAGGAAATAATAAATAAGACTATGTAGTTAGTGGGGATTTGAAGTTTTGGGGTTTTATCTGAAGTTCAGAGGAGATATAATGTTAAAGAAGTTAGATTTTATATTCTAGTTTTTCTTTCCAAAAAGAGGATAATATCTGTCCATCTATTCATCCATCCTCTGCCTATGCCTGAAGGATATAAACTATTATGTACTTGAGAGGGGCTGCTTATACGTGGCTCAATCCTAATTCTGAAGGGATACTCTGGTCACTGCCTGAAGCGCTGAAGATGCAGAAACATTACAATTAATTCTCCAGCTCACTTCCTTCCACTAGGGCTTGAGGGGTCAAAAGTGGGATTCTAGCAACACTTGGTACCCTTGAAAAGTTGAGAAGAGTAAGTAGAGATCTCTTGGAGCCGTGAATACTTTTTTTTTACACTGATAATCTACATTTGATTGATATAAAGAAGCACTCAGTTTTAAACCACTACCAACCTTTGTGGCGGATATAAGGCTTTATGTGGTTCCAGACTTTGGTGAGCAGGCTAAGTTTCAGACGGTTATAAGGTGCATTTGACACTAAATTTGCAAGGCACTGTAAAACACAACAAGTAGCTTATTTTAAATAATAAATAATCAGTGGCCTGATTAAAACACAGCATAGAAAGAAAATTGTACAGCATTTAATTAAAACAGAAAAGTTTTTACACTTAATTGAAAATCAATCCTTTTCTTTTTTTGTCTTTGTTTTCTTAAAATAACACCTGTATTATCATTGGTATAACTTAATACTAAAGATAAAGGACTATTTCTAGTAAATCATTTATTTGGACATACAGAGATTGTAGGTAAAATCAGGTAAGTACAAACTTCCAAACAGAATATCTTTAATAAAATTATTACTTATATTATTATATTCTTAAGTCAAACCCAAGTTACTTTTGGCCTATGTAAAACCTTATACAAAAGTGAAACAGAAAAACCCCTTCTGGAACCCACAGATAACTTGGCACATTTACCTTAATTATCTGAGTAAGGGTCTGTGAAGATGACTCCGCCACCAAGGCTAACAAAAGACATCTGTGCAACTCTCTAATGCTGGAAGCGATCATTACAGAGAATGGAGTAAAAGCCCTTCTGTGGTCACTGGTATCTTCAGCAACAGAAAGAAACTGCTTTGAGCCTTCCAAGATGGCAGATAAAACTTGCAGAGCACAGGCACGTGTCTGAAATGTCAGGGTAATTCATATCAGTTACTTAAAAATCAGGAGTTGGATTCACTTCTTCCTATATATGTTTAATTTTCAAAGTGTTTAGAATTATTTTCATTAGAAGAATAAAGGCAATGGGATTATTAGTTCCTACAATAAAAGCAACCATGAACTAGGCCACTTGCATCCCACATCTAAAAAAAAAAAAAAATCTTAAATCACTTGCTTTTAGGTTTTCTTATAGTAAGGAATAAATCTAAGCTACACGATAGCACAAAAATCTGAAATCTTCAGCATAAGAATAATTGAAAGGCCTGGTTTATTCAAGCAGAAGGCCAACTGAAAAGACAAAACTAAACAGCCCATAGGGTAGAAAAAATACATGCATCTAGAGTCTGTTTCATGTCAAAGTTCCTGAGAGCATTCAGCTTTATATGCCACTCCGAAGCATCTGAATGCTCACTGTTAACTGAAATAGGACATTAGGAACTTCGTGTACGTTCATCTTGGCAGGTATCATTAGTGATCCAGCTTTTAGGTACAGGAATAACACTGTCTGTAGTAATAGTATTTGATAATCAAAGAAAAGAATACCTAAATTAAATATAATCTTATGGATGGGATGGAAAAAAGTATACCTTTGTCATGGACAAAGTATCACTGCATTAAGATTTTCTTTATAAGGTTGAAAGATTACTTTCAGCTGGTACTCTGATGATTTCGCAGTATGAAAAATCAGAAATGAAAAAAGAAAAGCAAATTTAACCAAAGTGGAATAGAGGTAATAAATACAGGATTATTAATATGGTGATACTGTACTCACCCAAAAGTACCAAATGACATTTTTGGTTGGATTTTTTTAAAAGCAGAGAATCAATATTATAATTTTAGGATCTAATCTAAATAATTACTCAACATGAAGCATCTCTGAGTTTGGAGTGAATATGGTTTTCCAGAAGGCCTTCAACTATATTATCTCCAAATAATGAAGTAATAAATCACTTCTGCAGGCCTTTTGTAGAGTGAAATCATAAAAATCTAAAGATTTATTTCCCTGAAAACAAATTTGTAGTATAGTAGCATGAGACTTCCAAAGTAAGCATAATCACTTAAGTTAGGAAGTTGACAATGTATTAGGAAATTGTGTGAAAGAAAGAGCAAGGCTGTGAACACGAGTCAACTGATCCACTTTTTGTAAAGAGCCAGTAGTACCTGTTTTGTATTTTGGACATTGCAGGCCACAGAGTCTTTGTCACAACCCTCAACTCTGCCATGGTAGCACAGACACTATGTAACGGAATAAATGTGTAGCCAGGGCAACAGAGGGAGACTCTGTCTCAAAAACAAAACAAAAAAACACACAAAAGAAACTTCTCATAGTTCTGGGTTAATTTCCTCTGTTTGATATATCTTTGTTATTATAATTGTTACTTATGATACTGAATCTGGTTCAAGCTCTGCTTTATTTGTTCTTTTTTTTTTTTTTTTTTTTTTTATACAGAGTCTAACTATGTTGCCCGGGCTAGAGCGCCATGGCGTCAGCCTAGCTCACAGCAACCTCAAACTCCTGGGCTCAAGCAATCCTCCTGCCTCAGCCTCCCAACTAGCTGGGACTACAGGCATGAGCCACCATGCCCGGCTAATTTTTTTCTATATATTTTTAGTTGGCCAATTAATTTCTATTTTTAGTAGGGACGGGGTCTCGCTCTTGCTCAGGCTGGTTTCGAACTCCTGACCTTGAGCGATCCACCTGCCCTGGCCTCTCAGAGTGCTAGGATTACAGGTGTAAGCCATTGCGCCCGGCCTCATTTATTCTTACATCAATATTTAATGTCCTGTTTACCAGTTCTAATCAGCACTTTCAGCAGGAATTACTGATGTGCAAGCAAATCCTAATAGGTGCAGCTCTCCAGAGAGCTCATTTTGTTAAGTTTTCATTGTCTGAATATTTACAATGATGGATGAAAGACTTTTCCATCTTATAAACAGTCAGTGTGCTCAGTTTTACTAGTGTGTAGTTTCACTTTCTTGGACATGAAACTAATAAAACAGGAAAGTATTTTTCCTTTTTTGCTACTTAAAAATGTAACAGAAATATTTGCTGAGGTAGCTTAGTCAATCCTAATTTTTTTCTTTTGTGTGTTTGGTCTCAGAATATTTCTGGAAGGGTGACAAAGAAGTCCCTGCTGAGAGTGGGTACCACTGAGGTTTCCTGGTTATTCTCTCCTTTGGCTTTGTCCAAGTATTGATCACTATTCACATGTTTTAGGCTTAATTTTATTGGCTCATATTCCTAAAGTTGCTTGTCTTTCAGGTAGAGGCATCTGAACATTGTGTCAGGGCCCCTAGTCTTGGAGACATCCAACCAAAGGTTATCTATTCGTGGTTGGCCATGTAAGAGAAAACCTGATTATCTACCGTCCCATAACAATTAAAAATTCCAACCCTTTCACTTTCTTTTCTAGTTATGCTATTATCTAGATTTTGATTTGTTTCTATCTTTCATAGTTATCTAGAAAAGAAATAAATTATCATCATGGAATTAGAAAATCAGGATAATTCTCAAGGTACCAAGACTAAGGTTTGCTATATATTTTGTTCCTTAGACAAGCCTTGATGATATATCTCCAAAATATGCCCAACACCTAAGGAGATCATACATATGAAATTCTTAGTCATGTTATTTTTATTGATAATTTGCTCTTTCCCTTCCAGAAACATATAAGATGTGCCTTCGGAAACACATTTCCAACATGGAAACGTGACAATTTCCCACCACATTGCCAATTCCTAAAGGAAATTTCTAAGATTTCTCCTTCCCAGCTAACCATTCTAGCATTTCACGTTTCAATTTCCTAAAAGTAGCTTCTATTGTTGGCATTCTGACTGGAAGAGTCCAATTACCTTTCCTTCTATTTCTCTTCGGAAAATTTCTTGGTACACCACTTAAAATTGTGCTTCCAGTTGAGTCTACCACAGGCCACATCAGAGCTGCCGTGAACTCAAAACTAATCAGTAAGCACTTTAATGACAAGATACACTATTGTTGTCTTGTTGTGTTTAATCCTAGCTAAGAGAAATTCCAGCCATCTAATTCTACATGTACAATGAGTACCTGAGAAGATAACCACGTGGCCTACAGACATGGCTGTTCCTTTCATTCTGGTCAAATCAAAATACTGTTGCATTCTAATCACATGAACTGGTACTTTCAATTTTTGCATAATTTTTTTAACTTTCTAGAAGTCTTTATAAAAGATCTTTCTCATTGACATCATCTACTGCAACTATTTCTTATAGTGTGCATCTTGGGGCACAATTAGTTAGAGTTTGGACAGTTTGCAGAGGTATGCCCCAAGCCTTGTTGTGGAAAATAATCACCACACTTATTTACACTATTCCAAGCTAGTACCTGATAAAAATCTCAAGTATAATCATTTCACTTGCCATTACAACGAACTAATTTAAACCATTTCTTTCATTTTTTTTTAATTCTCTTTAAGAAGGATGACTGGTTTTTCCATTTCTCCAGGGCGTTATTGTGACTTTTGCACTGGGTCTAGGACATCTCCAGAAGGAAGTTCTGAGTCTTTTTTTCTCATCACATTTCTTGCATTCACTGAAGTTACACAGCAAGAACATATCTACAAGGTACCCAAATCAAGGAGATGGATAAGACCACTTTGTAACATGTAAAATTTCTCATGGCATTTTAAGTAAAATATAAACATTTTTTAAATATAAAGATATAAATTATCATGAAAATTATTTCAATTTACTTTTATCAGACACAACCTCATAACCTCTCTATAATCATGTTCCAAATCCCCAAGTACCATATCCCCTTAGCTGGGCAGCTGGTGGTTAACTTGGGCTGCTACTTGCTCCACTGCACCATCTCCTTGGCCACTGCTGGCAGTCCTCCCTAGCTGGAGGGTCTTCAAATACATATTTTCAAGTCTTTTTAGTAGTTTTTCTTTCAGTTACTCAAATGGCTTCATTACTGATTTATTTGCCACCATTCATTTTCCATTTTTCTCCCAGGTTTTCATTCACTAATGGTTTAGTTAATCTGCAAAATTTCTGTTGGCTTACCTACTTAGGATCCTGGGTATTCGAAATACTACACAAGGCATTTTTTGTATATAATTGAGGCTTATTTTTCTTCACCCTGTAAAAGCTTTTGAAAGGTCATCTAGTTTTTTTAATATAGTAATATAGTAATTAGCTATTAATTAGTATATAGTAATTAGTATATAATAATTAGCTATTCAAGGAGATAATCATATGGAGTTCCAATGTCTTGTAGGTTACTACCCCCCCTTTAAAAAATCATAAAAATAAAAGGAATAATATACTATTGTCCTAATTATTCATTTTGTGGGTAGTTACCTGAAGACACGTAGAAGTCATTCAGCATGACTTTTTAATGTTCATTATTATAAGGGGAATCTAAATATTAATAGCAGGCTACTTTCCTTACTTGGTTAAAAGGCTAGTTTCTGAAGACAAGTTAACATATCCAAGCAGAGGCAAATATGTGATCAGACATGGGATATCTTGCTATAGCCATCCATGACTGCCAAACCATTTTTTCTTCTTTTTTAGTCTTTTTTTAATTTTTTTTTAGAGACGGAGTCTCAGTCTGTCACTCAAGCCAGAGTCCAGTAGCTTAAACATAGCTCACGGTAGCTTTGAACACCTGGACTCAAGCAATCCTCCTGAGTAGCTGGGACCATAGGCAAGTACCAATGCACCGGTTTCTTCTTTCTTAAAAATAAGATTTTTCTTGGGCCGGGCGCGGTGGCTCACGCCTGTAATCCTAGCACTCTGGGAGGCCGAGGTAGGTGGATTGCTCAAGGTCAGGAGTTCAAGACCAGCCTGAGCAAGAGCGAGACCTCGTCTCTACTATAAATAGAAAGAAATTAATTGGCCAACTAAATATATATAGAAAAAATTAGGCGGGCATGGTGGCACATGCCTGTAGTCCCAGCTACTCGGGAGGCTGAGGCAGTAGGATCACTTGAGCCCAGGAGTTTGAGGTTGCTGTGAGCTAGGCTGACGCCAC